>OZ024893.1:28768386-29070886 GCA_964017195.1 Siderastrea radians
TTAAACAATGATTCATCATGTTCCTTTATTTCATTAATTTGGCTTTCTACTTGATCTAACAAGTGATGCATTTTTTCAGCTACACCAGTTAAAGCATTCCCATCATTAGGGCGAGGGATGTAGCCTTTTTCCAGCCGATTCCCAACACCTGCCATATTTTCTGATTTTAGAAAACCATAACTTTTTTCAACTTTTTCCTTTCTTTTAAACAAATCCCACTGCCTTAATTTTTCCTGTGTAAAGTACTTGCGAAAAAGTGATTTGCTTGCAACCAGTAAACCAGCATATGAATAAAATTCTTTTAAAAGATTGTTGGAAAACTGTGTGTCGCGATGGCTTCCTTTGTTTGGGAGCCAACCAAGATCAGTGTCCTTCCATCCTTCAGAACTACTTGTGACAGTCCGTCTCTCTGCAATTAAAAGAGAAATATCAGAACCTTCTATGCCAGAGGAGAATGCACACTCCACAAATGCAATTCTTGTATTTGTAATGCGTATAACAAAAAAACATCTCTTTACTAGCATACAAACATCTCTAAAAGTGCTGGCAGGGACAATTTTTGTAACAATGTTCAGCCTCAGGGGGGGAGGGGGTTGCATACTCAGGGGATTTGAAATTTTCCCTTTTTTCATGTCAAATTTCCCACCCAGGGATCAAGTGCTGGTGTCAAATGCCCCTTCCCTGAGGGGGTAACCTCATGATTTTAATGCTTTATCCCCTAATAATTATTTGCATACCGAGCTTATTTGATGACTGTGTGCCCGTTGAGCCAGCTGTGATGTTGCTGTCAATTGACAATGACACTGTTGCAGATGCCGAAACTGTTCGAGGCAACCAGGTCTCATCACCTTTTGCACAAATGAATGTGCTTCCTTGTTCCACTTCTGAAAATGTGTCTTCGTCAATTTCCGTACCATCATCCTCAGTGTAAACTTTTATGACTTCATCTTCACTTATACCAAGTTTTCTTTTAGCTGTAATTAAATTATGACCAATTATAAATTATGCTGTCACTAGTTTGTTTAATTTATTCATACATATTGTTTAAATGAGAGGGAAAAGATATGCAAACTCCTTTTTTTGCATTGTCGCAGTTTGTACATGCTTAAATTTTGTCCGTAAACCAAAGACAAGAAGGTTTTCATTGAATGGAATAATAAAAACAAACTATACTAGGAGCAGCCACTGGCATTTCAATAGAAATGAAGAACATGGATCAGCTTTATATTAAATTAATTTGTACAGTTTGAATTATGCACTGAAATTATTTTTATACCACTGACCAATAAAGAGTGTACTAAAAAAAAATGCCAAAAAGTCATTGAAATTGACCATGGCCGAATAATTGGCACCACCAATCCCTAAAACGAGAGTGGGCCGAAAATACCAAGTACAAAGACACCTTTTTGTATTTTTGTAGCAAAAAGTTAATGATTTGACTCGCAGTATAAAGCAGAGGTCTGAATAGCATGTATTGTAAACACTGAAAAGGTCAGTTTAGCTAAATATTATCGTACCGTACCCTCTTTGAAGACACTCGCTGTACATGTCAGATTGAATTTCTGATATCAAACAACCAAATAGCTCACCTGCTTCAGCAAATTCTACAAAGCTTCCAGCCGCTACGGCCTTTCTTTCTTTCCTTTGAACATCCCATGCTTTGTAGAGAGGCATTTGTGTAGTGGCAAATAACGCGAAAAGATCGAGCAAACTGGCGAGCATCTGACGAGCAGCCGTCTGGGTAATTTTAAAGATGGCGGATTGAGAGCTAGGTTCCAGGCTCAAGCACGACCATGTCAAACAACCCTTCCCTCGGGACCTGAAATCGCGTCAAATTCTTTTCTTTTGGGATCGAGGATAGATCACTGACGTCAAATTCCCTAGACTGCTGTTGCTGTGTCATAAAATTTGACCCCCCTCATGTTTTTTACCAGAGAAAAATTAACCCCCCCAAAAGGGGCTTGTTTTAAAATTGTACCCCCCCTCCAAAACCACCGCCCCCCCTTGGGACGTAATAAACGATCATAATATGATGGTTAGTCTATGAGATAGTCGTAACATTTGTTTGTTCTGGCAGATGAGAAATCGGACAAATGTGTTGTGCGCATGCGTATAAGGTACTTTTTGGGGTTATGTTATTCAAGTTTGGAGTTGTGTTTGTGTGGTCTACATTATGTGGAAACTTGAGTCGACATTTTTTCCGCGGCTGTGAGAATGAACGTGAGTTTTGTGGAGTGAGGTTTAGCGTTTGCACGGAGGAACCGGAAAAATACGAGTGTTTTGCAGGCTATTGGTGCAGAGACGTTGATGTTACAGTCGAAATACTGAGCGCACTCCGCTATTATTTGGGAATGACTTTCATTAATCGGGGACGGATTGCATTACTGGAATCAAGATTCCATTTTCAAATTGAATATTGTAATGTTCCAACGGTAGCCTTATTCCAGGTAAGGAATGCTGACTGGTTTATTATTGACATGTGGCGAACGTGCATGTGGAAGAGTAGCAGACTGTTGGCGGCTTGACGTGTCTGGCCTGATTTGTGTTCGCTCAACAAAATATTAATTGCAGGCACTTTTCCACGTAAGAAAGCAGTGTGTTGCTGTAAAACTGTAAAGAATAATTTCTTAAAAACAAGTGTGCTGTAAATGCACAACAAATGTTCCTGAAAATTGAGAAAAATTCCCTGTAATGTCAAACCGAGTGAAACAACGGTTTCGTATCTGGCGTGTGAACTCTTGGCTTATGTGGTAAGTAACAATTCAACCAACATTCGTTACTTCGAATGAGTCTACCGTTGGAACATTTCAATCGGGGGGGGGGTGGGCTTGTGGCTACCTTTGATCTTGCCGCTTTTGGCCTCTTTTTGATTGCCCCAGAAAAGAAGCCTGTCAATCATTCGAAAACCCTAACGAGCATGCGCGAGCTGCAAGGAAGTCGTGCGCGAACTACTCGAGAAGATGTGTTTTTGTTCGTGGTGACTTGACAGTGGAAAATGAATTCGTTCTTGGTTATTAATTATTGGGTTTTTTTAATGCTGTTAGCATTTTTTGCGACAGTACAGAGTTTGAACACCACATTTCTCTGAATTCTGAATCTGTGTACACGCCTGCTGTGTATAATGTCAAGAACATGAGCTGTGATGTTTGGTGTTATCGAAAATAAGCTTAACGATCGCGGTGTCAACAGCCACTTGACCTGGGAAATGGCTTTAAGTTGCAGGTTTCGACCTTCCATTTCGATCCATTTCTGTTTCTGAGACTATCAAAAGTGATGGAATGAAGGAGCAGCTTTATTTTAGGTTAGTAGAGCAGTCGATATTGAATATGCGAGTGATAATTTTTGGCCTGAGATTTTTCCAGTTGAGTGTGTTGAAGCTGAAATTATGGTCAATTATAACTATATTCTAGCGAAGAATTGTGGATTTCGTTGTTTCAGAAAGATTTATAAGGATTTTTATACTGTGCAAGTAGTTATATAGTTGGGGGTACGAGAGCATTTTTTAAAATGCGCTCTTACCAAACCCAACTATCTAACTACTTTCCATCTGATGGCAATCATTTTATGGAAATCTATATGTATTTTATTTTATGGAAATTATTTTATGGTTTCCTCTGGGGGAATAAAAAGCAGTTTCACATATTGGTAGGAGCCGAGCAGGCTCGGGAAGTCGTCACTTTAGTGACGAGTGAGGCTCCTTACAGCTTACTGTGGGTAGAGACGTAGTCTCGTAGGGCACAGTAGGCAAAATGGTACCAGAGCATTTTTACACATATTGGTTTAATTTTATGGTATTTATATGATAGATCTAGTATATTATTGCATTGGGGAACAAAAGCGGAGCTTTTGTGAGGCAGTGAATTGATCGCTTTGCGATCAAGAGGGGAAGTTTCTTTTTGCAATGCTGGTTTCATTTTATAATCTCATCAGATGGTTCCCTCTTGGGGAATAAAAAGCAGTTTCACATATTGGTAGGAGCCGAGCAGGCTCGGGAAGTCGTCACTTTAGTGACGAGTGAGGCTCCTTACAGCTTACTGTGGGTAGAGACGTAGTCTCGTAGGGCACAGTAGGCAACATGGTACCAGAACATTTTTACACATATTGGTTTAATTTTATGGTATTTATATGATAGATCTAGTATATTATTGCATTGGGGAACAAAAGCGGAGCTTTTGTGAGGCAGTGAATTGATCGCTTTGAGATCAAGAGGGGAAGTTTCTTTTTGCGATGCTGGTTTCATTTTATAATCTCATCAGATGGTTCCCTCTTGGGGAATAAAAAGCAGTTTTTTGTGATGGGGGTACAAATGCATTTTCCCATCGCGTGACTTCATACAACAGGAAGTCTTAAAATTCTCGGAAAACAAGAAGTTTTTCTCAGAAAGCAGACAGTCAATTAAACCACAAAACGCCACAGCTGTGTCGTGACGTCATTACTAATAGCTATTGTGTCAATGTCATGAGACAATCGTACGATCTCTATCTACCAATCAAAAACGTACCCATATATTATTTTTTCCGATAAATTTATCAGAAGTTTCTGCGTTTTGATATAAAAAAATATCTCATATAATAGTATAGATGGACTGTAATAAGGAATTACATAATGAACTGAAAGAATCAGGAGAAATATCATGTCCTTTCTGTGACAAAAATTTGGATTCTGAAGAAAAACCAAAAGATCGTTTAGTAAATGATTTATGCTGTGATTGTCAGGATATCATCAATGATAACGGAATGTCAGTATGTCAGAGTTGTGGTATTGTTCAAGGATATAATATAGCTAGCGAATATATCGATTTCCACGAGAATAGACATAAATTAAAAAGGAAATCCGTTTACCATCGAGAGTCTCATATCGATAATACAATAATGGATATCGAACAAAAGTACAATGTAAAAATATCAAACTGTCAGAAACATAAGATTGATGCTATATATGTCGAGATAGGTAAGGTTCTTAATGAAGTTAATGGTACAAGGAAAAGGATGATTAGCATTAATTTCATTATGATAATGATATTCAAGATGATGGGGATACCTTACGAAAAAATTCCAAGTAGTAAATCGAAAAAAACATTAGCTTTTTACGATAAATATTGGGTTAGTATTATGTCTCTTATCGGTGATAAAATAAAATCTATTATTGGATGAACACCTTATCATATTTCTTTTCGAATTTGTCAGTAATTGGACACATATCGATTATTATATCATCTAGAACCTTGACTTGATCAAGGAAATCTTTGTTATTGTACTCCAGTCCTCTCATAAAGGACCGTAGATCAGTTAAAACCTTTTCATACGAAGTGTATGCGAATTTACTCATTTCAATTTTTCTCTTGAAATTTTTGATCTCTGAGTATGTTTTTAGTATAAGCCCAGCGCCTGATATTGATCCAAGAACAGCGGGGTTTAACATCACACCACCAGCCACAGTCCCAGTTACTATCAATACAACAGATCCAATGTTACATGCCATATCCTTTTTCTTGAAGCTTTTAAACGACTCCTTGTGGAGCCAGTATTTCTTATGGTAGAATTTATACAATGCTTTCAACTCAGATATTTGATCTTCCGTTAAATTTTCTGAAACATGGTTCCAATTGAATATGCTTTTACGTCTATCCATATATATTATATTATATTAATAGATAATTTTTATTCACTGGTGAAACTTATGACATCAGATGGGAGACCTGAATTTGTGTCCAATTTTAAACCGGCTATCTCTTGAACTTCAATTGAGCTCACAGTGTAACTGTTCCAATTTGCATCTATATTATTAGCGATGTGATTCACTGTGAAGGTCCCCCCATCTGTTACTCTTGTCTGTAATTGAAATTTATGAAGCTTTTGTTTGTCTACAACCTTGAAAAAAGAAGCGTTTGAGAGTGTGGCGATGTTTTCATAGTCTGGAGCCAGCTGAATACCAAAACCGGACCGGAATCTTTTTCCTAAAAAAAAGGAGTTAGTTGTATTGACTTGTATTATATGGGTTTTTTCGACGTTGTTTGTCACTGGGTTGATAATATTGACAACCCAACGACACCAAAGATTGCCTCCGTGTTGATCATTACCTACCTGTAGATATGTTACCAGTTTCACAACATTGCCAACAGTTGGTTGATTGAAATTCACATAATAGTTGGGTAGGTCTTGCCAAGGACCATCTGTTAACCATGTAATAGTGGAAACAATCTTATTTACATACTTAACGATTCTCATTCCATGGTTGTTGTGATCATAGTCGTACACTTCAGGATTGACAGTGTCTTGCCAATCTTTGACTCCATAAATGATGAGAAAAGCCTTTGGTGAGGATAATGTTGAGCTTCCATGTAGGTTGAAATAGATGTAATCAGGGGTATTCCTGCTCCCATTGTTGAATTGTACGAGAATCTTTACGTGATCTGAGAAGCTCTTTTGGATTGTTTTGTGAATATAAGCTGTGGTAGCCTGAGCGGATAGTTGGATTTTGGTATGTGTCCCTAGCGGATAATATTCCAAGACCGATGTGAATTTGCCGATACTGAGAGGATATAGATTGAATCCGATTCTCGATTGATAATCATTGCTCTTAGGATTTTTTTGCAGTCCGACTTTGTAAGCTAATTTATTCTTGTGAGGGCTTTGTGCGAAATCAGAGATGCCAAGAACCACTATATTATTCTCACTGGAGCTCTCATCTGTATCAAGGAGGTACTTCAATGCATTCTTTTTGTTGCTGGAATTGATATGAGATTGTGCCAACGTTTCGTCAATGTAGCTCTTATTAGCAGCACTGCTATTGTATCGAGGTGCGCCGAGGTTGTCGATCTGTTTTTGATTATTTGGTAATGTAGATAGGAATGTGATAGGATTTTTCATGACACCTCCTTTGTTTTTATTCAAAAAGGTTTCGTTAATATTTTTGAGATTGACAATATCTGATTCTGAATGAGAGGCTGGATCAAAATCTGGTACTTGTATTCTTCCCTGAAATGTTTGTGTTGTTGTCTTTGAAAGGTCTGCTTTATTTTTTACTGAATTGTCGACATACACCTTATTACTAGCGTGATTAGAAGCAGTTGGTGATTTCAGATTTACGATGTTTAAACCACCTATGTCAATATGTTGCTCCATTCGACCTCCTTCCTTCTTTGACAAGAATATCTCTCTTTGCGATTCATAACTGATAACCTTGTTGAGATTACCATGAACTGGATAATTGTCTTTTGGGACAATGAGTGACCTTGTCATCGTATCACCTGCTTTTAGCATGAATTGAGATGTATCCACACTTGGAATCTTGGCTATCTCTGAATCAAGATAAGATTTTGTAACCACATCATTATTATTAGTTCCCTGTTTTACATTAACCAGTTTTTTGTTTTGCATATCATAATCATTATTTGAATCTAATTTGAATCCATCACCTTTATCACCTTTATCGCCTTTAGGACCAGGTAACCCAGGCAACCCTCTAGGGCCTATCTGACCTTGTCCATGTAAATCATCATGGTTTAAAATGCCGTTTGTATAACTCATATAATATTAGTTTAGATATTTTCGTCGAAATTTCGGGCTACCTTTTTTTTGACCTTATCAACATACAAAAAACTATATGGATCCTTAGTAGCTTTCTGATAATCCTGTTTGTTAACACCCAATTCTCTACAAATCATCGATTGCTCGTTTATAGAAGGAAAATCAAAAACACAAAAATGTGAACCATTCAGTCTTATTGTTTTATCGGTTCCGTAATAGCTTTGACTCAAATATATACAACAACAATTTTTATTTCTTGAATTGGTGAAGTAGTCTCGTATCCGTTCGTCATTTTTCTTACCTGTATTCAAATAGTCATCAAATATGATTAATTTTTGGTTTTCATCAGACAAATCTGTCAGAGGGATGATTTCATCGTTACTTGCTTCTATCACGTCATAACCGACATCTTTTGATATTGGTTCAAGAGATTTCAACAGATGCTTATATTTGCTTTGTTGGAGATTACGAGCGTAAAGATATATCTTATCAAAGTATAAGAGTCTGTAGATCATATCCAGCAGAAGGTTGGTCTTACCACCACCAGATGGAGCACAAACGAGCATCCTAAAACATCGGTTTGGCATGAAACTCTTTAATTGAACAAAATCGTCATTGTCATCATCTTGGATGTCGTAATTTTGAATCTTCATATGATATTATGTTATACAATTTTATCGCATAGCGACACGCTATGCGACACGCTATGCGACACGCTATGCGAGCGTTTTTATATATGATAACCCTAATTTTTCCAAACAAAATACGAAATTTTATGTAAACAAATGATATAATGAGTTTACTCAAATGGAAAGAAATGGCTGAGAAACGATCCGAGCTTGGTAAAAAGATTAACACAGTAAGAGAGACAATAAAACAAAAAACGATATCTGATCAAATGGGTGAAGTCGAGGCAGAGAAACTTTTCAAACCTATAACATCTGAGTTAAAGGAACTTACAGCCCCAAAAGCACCGTTGAGAAGATTACCAAAGAAAAAGCAACCTGTTCCAGATTATGGAATAGCTATTGATGATGAAGTGCCTGATTATGGATTGGAAGATCTATTTGGTGATCAAGTTCTACCACAAAATGACAAACAATTGGTTCCAAAACCTCCAAGTTATGAAGACGTCCTTAAGGATTTAGCATCAGGTGAAAAAAAATGTACATAGATCCAGCATTTATGTATGAACCTGAAGATCTTCCACCTGAATACGAAGAAGAAGAAGGACCTGATTATAACATTCTCGAGGAGGATGTAATTAACCAAGCTTTAGATAAATTGAATATTCCGAACTACAATGATGTTGAATTACGTCTAACAGAAAAGGATATGGATAATAAAAAGAGTAAAGCTTATCTGAACAAAATCTTGAAAAATGCTAAAGATAAACGGAAAAAGCCCCCTGGGTTTTTATCTGATATCACTAAAAAATTAAATAGTGGTTCAATCACTGAAGCTGATGCTCAATATCGAAGAAAGGTCATTAATGATGCGAGGAAGGTTCTAACTGATTATATCGATTACAACAATCAAAAATTAAAACATATTGAAGGATCTGGTTTGAAGAAAAAAATAAAAAGAGGTGGACAGGTAATGTTTTTCAATAATCCGACAGAAATGATGAAAAAACTGGAACTGATTATCGGATCAAAGGTTGCTGGTAATAATAGCATAGAGCTAAGAAACACAGGTGTCGCTCTTCTCGACATCTTGTTGAGAAATTCAATACTCAATAAGTCACAATACAACAAAATATACAAAAACTATTTTATGTAAACTAATCATATAATGGATAGACAACTTATCTTATCATCCCATACAGTAAAAAACCAAAATGGTAATAAACCAAGTGATTTCATAATCAAATACATCAATCCGATAATTCTCGATCCGAATCGACAATATGAAATCGGCCTCGACCGAATCATTTCGATGTCATTTACTTGGTTTAATGTGACAAAAGAACTCAATAATCAGAAAATAAGATATTCATCTGATAGTGGTACTAATTGGACAGAGTTGATATTAAGTCCTGGTGTATGGAACTATGTCGATTTTAATAATTTTTTAAAGGAGAATACTAAAACAGGAACAGCTAACAATCCGTCATATCCAATCAGTCTTGAATTCGACGATACTGTATTCAGGACAATAATCACATTAGCCACAAATTATAGATTAGATCTGACTGTATCCGATTTCAATGATTTAATTGGCTTCAATAAAAAGGTTTTAACTAATTCTCAAAATGTTGGTGATTACACCCCCAATTTATCACAAGATCGTGATATCTTGAATATTCATAGTGACCTCATATCCGAAAGTCTAGTTGATGGTGATGAAACGGATATTATATATAGTTTTTCAACCAGTACTTTAACACCGAGTTATAGTTTCACACAAGAGCCAAGACGAGTACAGTTCAATCCTGTCAATAAAAATACGATTAATAAAATTCGGATTTATATCACCGACGGTAAACGAAGAATCATAGATCTTAATCATAGTGACACTTCATTCAGTTTGATTTTAAGAGAGAAGAGAGATTAATCTAACTAATAGTTATATACGTCGTCGTATGAATACAAGCGTATTTATCATCCAAAACTTGGACGATTTGTTTATGAACATAAAGGATCTGGGATCATTGTTGACAACATTTTCAAACCGGTTGGAAGGGTGTTAAGTAAAGTTCCAGAAATGGTTTTAAAACCTTTTGCCAAAAAAGCGATTGAATCTGGTATTTCACATGCTGGAGACAAACTGGGAAAAAAAGCAGCTGAAAAAAGCGGAGAGCTTATTATGAAAAAAATTACACGGGTCAACCAAACCATCATTAACTAAAACCATGAGAACTGCCAAACCAAAACAAGAAGAAGATTACAACACAATTCTGAATAGACTTATATCTGGTACTGGATTAAGACGATAAAATGTTATTAAAAAGAGAATTTTATCTAAACTACTCATATAAATGAGTTTCAGAACAAATGAAAATCTGCAACGATATGAATACGTTCGTTTCCATTTGGATAATGTCATTGAGCAACCTGCTAACAATCAAAGCCAGAAAAAGACAGGTTACAGATTCACAATCAACGATCGGTCGACAATGTTTGATTTTTTTAATGGATTCTTCGAAGTAACTAAAGAGCTTCAAAAAAAGGCAAATGGTGCTGGATATGCTCAAGCGGATCGCATCACTATGATAAACGGATCTCACAGTCTAATCAGACATATGGTTATTAAATCGTCTGGTAAAATAGTATACGAGAGTGATAATTTACATAGAATTACGAATGTTAAAAATTTACTCGAATACTCGGATGATTTTAGTAGATCTGTTGGGAAGAATTCGTTCTGGTATCTTGATACTGATGCTACAACAGCAAATACAAACACAGGTTTCGAGGCCCGTCGTATTTTAACCCAAGCAGCAGCCAACGACGGTAGTGGGGGAGCTAAATCGATTAACGAGATGATACCGTTGAACCGATACAGTTTTTTCCAAGAATTAGAAAGAAAAATGTTGCCCCCGATGCAGCTCACAATTGAACTAATAGTATACGAGAGTGATAATTTACATAGAATTACGAATGTTAAAAATTTACTCGAATACTCGGATGATTTTAGTAGATCTGTTGGGAAGAATTCGTTCTGGTATCTTGATACTGATGCTACAACAGCAAATACAAACACAGGTTTCGAGGCCCGTCGTATTTTAACCCAAGCAGCAGCCAACGACGGTAGTGGGGGAGCTAAATCGATTAACGAGATGATACCATTGAACCGATACAGTTTTTTCCAAGAATTAGAAAGAAAAATGCCCCCGATGCAGCTCACAATTGAACTAATAGTATACGAGAGTGATAATTTACATAGAATTACGAATGTTAAAAATTTACTCGAATACTCGGATGATTTTAGTAGATCTGTTGGGAAGAATTCGTTCTGGTATCTTGATACTGATGCTACAACAGCAAATACAAACACAGGTTTCGAGGCCCGTCGTATTTTAACCCAAGCAGCAGCCAACGACGGTAGTGGGGGAGCTAAATCGATTAACGAGATGATACCGTTGAACCGATACAGTTTTTTCCAAGAATTAGAAAGAAAAATGTTGCCCCCGATGCAGCTCACAATTGAACTTACACTTAACGAAGACAGTGAAATGATTCACATGGCAAATGGCACAGGCGCTGGTCGTGTTGTTTTAAAGAGATTGTATCTTTGGCTCCCTAGATTAATCCCAAAAGACAGCATGTATAGTAATTTCGTTTCAGAGTTTCTTAAGCCAACAACCTGGACATATATGCGAGATCTCTACAATCAGTCAGCAAATACCAGAGCTATTCAGAATATGTTTCAAATCAGTCCAGCTATTGATAACGTTAAACATGTTTCTATTTATCTCCAGCGGACAGACGGACCAAATAATGATGAATCCGAGAGAAGTCCGTATTTGTTTGACACTTTCAAGTTGAATGCTGCTGACGCTAATAGCTCTCTCTCGAGTTGTCGTTTAGAATATGGAAACAACACGTTCTATCCCGAACTAGAATACGATGCAGATTCTAAAATCAGGATATTCAATGATCTCATGAGTTATGCATTTCGTAAAAACGATTACAATTCTGGGACACAACTTAATGTATCTAATTTTAGTAGTTTGTACGGATTAATATATTTCGATTTGACATATCAGAAAGAGGTAGTGACGAGAGATCCTAAACAGTTGATTCTCCATTATCGTCTCAATGTAGCCCCGACAGCAAACGTCCGAGCTCATAGCATCGTATTTTGCGATAGTGAGGTTGTAGTAAAGACAGTTGGAAACGAATTGATGATAGTTTAAATAAATAAGTTTTACATCGATGAAAATTTAAATGAATATGTTTTTTAAAAGAGAACTTATCTAACATATATTATATGACACAACTATACGAAATTAAAGTTAGTTTATCACCAAACCAGAAAAAGAATCTTAGTAACGCGTATCATAAAAGAGAAACAATAGTTCTAAGGCTCACAAAGGACTCTCTATCTGGGAATGACACTCTATACGTACCTCAGAATATAGTTAAGCGATTGGAAAAAAATAGAAAATTGAAAAAGGGAATGGACATTAAACTTTCTAAAACAAACATTCGAAAGCAAGTAGGTGGATCTCTTCTGTCTACAGTTCTGACGCTTGGAAGAACTTTTGGTCCCACTATTGCTAAGACTCTTGGATTGTCGGCTTTAGCTGGAGCAGCTAGTGAAGGAGCATCTCAGATTGTTAAGAAGATATCCGGAAAAGGTGTTCAAACCGGTGGGTTCCTCATACCACAAAATGAAATCGATCAGTTGATAACATATAAACATCTTTTAACAACCAAACAAAAGAAGGATATATTAAATGCTCTACAAACCGGTTCTGGTGTTCATATAAAACCAACAAAAGTGCAAACAGGTGGTTTCTTAGGTACTCTTCTTGCATCAATTGGAGTTCCTTTAGCTCTTGAGGCAATAAAGAAGATGACAGGTAAAGGTGCCCCTCAGATGGGACAGCCTAAACAAAGACCACCCAGATCTATACCAAAACCAACCAATTATAATAATGATAATCAGGATGGTGGTTTGTTAATCCCATATAGAACACCGCCTTTTTATGGAAATTGGCCTGATCAAACAATAGGTTTGGGGACTAAAAAAAAAGCTCCCAAAAAAAAAGCTCAGAAAAAGGGCAAAGGTCTACTATTAGGCAAAAATTCACCCTTCAAAAACGTCCCACTGTTAAACATTCTGTTGTAAAACCGAAATTCCATAAGAATGTCCCATTAAGCAATTATGATTTAATAAAATGGTGTAAATATCTGAATATCCCAATTAATGATGTATTGTCAAGAGATGAAAATGTTCCTCACAATCATAGACAGGCTCTATTCATTTACAATCTTGAACCGAGTTATGTGTCTGGGAGTCATTGGGTGGCTACTTATGTTAAGGACAAAGTCATCAATTACTTTGATAGTTTTGGTTTGCCTCCCTTCCAAGAAATGGTCAATCATGCGAGAAAAAAGAATTTAACATTGCTTCATCAGAACAATCAAATACAAAATTTACTAACGACAACATGCGGTTACTTCTGTCTGTACTTTTTGAATGAAATGAACAAAGGGATATCATATTTTGATCTGTTGGAAGTTTTCGACATATATGATACAAAGAAGAATGAGAGGTTTCTAGAACAGTATTTCAAAAATATCTAACTCATACATATATGAGATCATATTGCGTGAAACAAAAAAAGGTCACAGAATGTGTTCCAGGGAGTGAAAGATATGTGAGAGCCAAAAATAACAGACTTATGATGAAATGTATTTGTGGTGAATGTGGTATTACGAAAACCAAATTTATCAAAAGCCAAAAAGGAGGTGAAAATCCATTAGGTAAAGCTTTCGAGGCAGCCAAAATAGCCGAACAAATAACTCGCAAAGTAATTCCATCAACCAACCATGTATTTGACCGATATTGGTCTGGTGATATCTTAAAAGGTGCTTTCACAGGACCAACAGGTATAACAAGCAAGAAATTCTGGACTAAACCAAAGCAGGGTACTGTCATGCGTTTGGTGAAAAATCCAAAAACTGGTAAATATGAAAACGTATATATTGAACCTTAATCTAATCTAATCATATTATATATGGTCAACAGTTATTGCGTGAAACAAAAAAAGGTCACTCTATGTGTACCAGGTAGTGAAAGATATGTAAAAGCCAAAAGCGGGCGAATAATGATGAAATGCACTTGTGCTGAATGTGGTATTACTAAGACGAAATTCGTTAAACATGCGGGAAACGGGTCGGCCCGTCGACAGGGGCGGGCGTACTAGATACAGTAGCATCAACCGGTTTAGATATGTTTGTGCATCATGGAATCCCTTGGTTAGGTAAAAAGGCTGTTGAAATGGGAAGATATTATGGTTCAGAAGCCTTGAGAAACCCAAAACTGCAGAAAAAGGCTATCGATTATACTCTGGATAAGTTGAATCCAATGATTCAAAATGTTGGAAGTCAAGCTCTTGATCAATTATCAACCAAAATCAGACCGAAAAAGAAGTATAAGACTGACAGAAAGGATTTGGACGGTGGAAGTTTAGATATCCATAAAGCCATTGGAAGGCTACCCAAACCAAAATCAGGCTGGACTTTGCCTGGGCATCGATATACAGGACCATACAACCCTTTCGATAAGCAGTTAGAGTACGATCCAGTGACAGGTGAAATATTAGAAATATATGATAAACCGACTGGTAAAACGGATGCAATAGCAATGCAACACGACGTCGATTATTCGGTTTGCAAGGATGACAAAAAATGCAAGAATAAAGCTGATAGAAAAATGGTTAAGGCTCTAGACAGTGTGCCTTACAATGAAAGACAATGGGGACATTGGCTGGCTAGAAATATGATTAACACGAAGCAGAAACTAGGTCTCGGTGTAAAACAAAGGAAGACAAAAAACGGGAAAGGCCGTCGAGTGAAGAAAACTGGCAAGAAAAATTAGCTGATGAATTACACAAATCCATAAAACGAAATTTTACTCGACGGCGTGTTATTGTAAATCATATTGACGAAACATGGTGCTCTGATCTCGTTGAGATGCAACAGTTTAGTCGATGGAACGCTGGCTACAGATATCTTCTTATGGTTGGATCGTTCCATTAAAAGATAAAAAGGGTGAAACCGTTATGAATGCTTTTAAAACAATCCTTAAAGAAGGTAGAAAACCGGAATATTTATGGACAGACAAAGGCAAAGAGTATTACAACAAACACATGAAAGACCTCTTAGAAAAGAATAAAATAACCTTGTACTCAACTGAAAATGAGGAAAAGTCGTCAGTTTGTGAAAGATGGAACCGTACAATTACAACCAAGATGTGGAAGCAGTTTACTGTTCAAGGTAGTACACAGTATTTAGACATGCTACCCAAATTGGTGAAACAATATAACAACACTAAACATAGCTCTATCAAAATGACACCCATAGAAGCCTGTAAAAAGAAGAATGAAGGGATTGTTTACTTTAATCTATACGGTGATATGGAAACATTAAAACAAAAACCGAAATTCAAAATAGGTGATAAGGTCCGAATATCTAAGTATAAACGAAGTGTATTCGATAAAGGATATACACCAAATTGGTCTGAGGAAGTTTTTACAGTTGATAAAATACAATACACTGATCCAATCACATACAAACTAAAGGATCTCAGAGGTGAAGAAATACAAGGGAGCTTTTATGAACCTGAATTATTAAAAGCAAAACAAGAGGTATTCAGAATTGATAAAGTCATTCGGAGGGATTATAAGAAGAAACAAGCTTTAGTTAAGTGGAAGGGATATAGTGATTACTTCAACAGTTGGATTCCAATGAAGGACTTAAGAGATATATAAAAGCGGTTTAAAGATAATTATCTAATATATATTATATCAATCGATACAGTATATACTGTTTATTTGCTATCATGTAGCCAAAAATATCATTGTTTCTGGCTATCTATTTAAACAGAAAATAATATATAGCATTAATACATACATATGGAAATTTTCACTTATGAAGGAAAAAAACTGAATATTATCAAAAAGGATGATGACATATGGTTCCGTGCTAAAACTGTTGCAAGCATTTTAGGATATGAAGATACCAAGAAAGCGATTTTCAAACATGTTGATGAAGAAGATAAATGTTCACTCGAGAGGCTCAAATCCAAGGGGGACGAATCGTCCCCTTTGACTGAGGTTGGTGAAAATGACCAAAAATCCAAGAGTAACGATTCGTTACCTTTGACTGGGAACCTCAAAAACACTATTTATATAAATGAATCTGGATTGTACAGCCTTATATTGAGATCAAAAATGGATAAAGCTAAAGATTTCCAAAGATGGGTTACCAAGGAAGTTTTACCATCAATCAGAAAAACCGGTAAGTATGAATTCAACCACAAACCTTTTAAAATGCTGACTTTTAATATCAGTACGGAATACGACTTGCATAAGAAGGTGGTCAACTTTATAAAAAACAATTATCCTAAAGCAATCCTAATTCCAACATTAGGTGAAAACCAAATTAATAGTAACATTAGAATAAAATCATACAACATGGGTTATCAGAAGGGAGTTTGTGATCTATTCATTGGAAATATGCATTTGAAGTACTCAGGTTTTGCAATCGAATTTAAAACACCAACTGGTTATGGAAAGCTTTCAAAAGAACAGGAGATGATGCTACAAGAGTATGAAAACGACAATTACAAAACATTAGTCAGCAACGATTATGATGAAATCATTAAAGAAATCATACTTTATTTCCAGGATGTTAGAATCAAATGTAAGCACTGTTATCGAAAATTCAAGTCAACCGAAACATTAAAGAATCATTCAAATTACATACACAAACATTTATAGAGAAAATAATATAGTATATATATAATGGAAGAAATAAAAAATAATTTGAAGAGAGGTCCTGGTAGACCACAGATTTATTCAACTGAAGAAGAGAGAAAACAGGCAAAAGCTCGATATAGAGCCAAATTCAGAGAAAAAAATGGACATCCACCAACTGGACGCGTTAGACCAACTTATTCAACTGAAGAAGAGAGAAAACAAGCAATCACTAAAAGTAAAACCAAATATATGGTGAATAAGAGATGGTGTTGTGATGTCTGTAATGGTCACAATTACACCCTTGCAGGAAAATCTTTGAAATAAAAAAAACACATTAGAAATAGCATTGAACGTATGCTTATGGAAAAAATTAACAACGTGGCAAACAACGAATAAATCATTTATATACAGTTCTAAGGATCCATATTTAGGATCATTTGAATTTTCACCATAAATAGCTTAAAAGAATATTTATAATATAGTATATATGAAAATTTTATCTAACCCTATTTATATGTATAATATGAACAAGAGCGATCTTAAGAAACTCAGTAAATCAGAACTCATCAAATTGCTATTAAAGCAAGAAAAGAAGAAGCCTAAAATTATCGTGGTAGATGATACCAAACCAGTTCCAGCACCAAGGACTTATAAACCAAGACCACCACTACCAACACCTCGCAAGAGTGTCAAACAAATGGTTAAGCAGTACGAAGAGAATATCATTCTACCGCCTCCAGAATTCAGGGATAATTATAAACCCATTCCAGCACCAAGAACATACAAACCAGTTCCAGCACCAAGAACATACAAACCGGTTCCAGCACCAAGAACCAAAATAGAACAAACAGACAAAGCTTTAAAAGGTTACACTAAATCATATGAAATTAGTATCAAAAACAATAAAGACCCTTTAGCCCAAATGCAAAACACTAGAAAGGCTATCGAATTTCACATCAATAAACAATTAGATGAAATGAAAGGCTTGAAATATGTTGAAACACTAAAGGTGGTATTCAGTAAGATGTCTGATGGTGTAACAGTGATTAAAACTGCATATTTCAATAGTACACCTCAAACAATAATCAACCAAATGGAAATCGCTGATTCATTACAATCATCAAAACAACAGATACTGAATAAGATAGCTCAATGGATATCAGAAGGATCTGGTTGGACAATTAAATCAGTTGATAGTCATTACCTCAACATAGTTAAATACAAACCAATGAATGGATCCTCATATATCCAACTACCTTCTGAACTGCGAAATTCAAAGAAGGGATTAATCAACATAAAAAACGAAGACAATGAATGCTTCAGATGGTGCCACATCCGACATTTAAATCCACAAGAAAAATATCCTCAAAGGATTAAAAAAGTCGATAAACCATATATTGAGAAGTTAGACTACTCAGGAATTGAATTTCCAGTAACTATTAAGCAGTTCAACAAAATCGAGAAGCAAAACAGTATCAATATAAACGTATTCGGATATGAAGACAAAGAACCGTATCCCATCTATGTTTCCAAAGAAAAGTATGAAGATCATATGGAACTACTATTGATAACTAAAGATGAAAACAGGCATTATGTTCTCATAAAGGATTTTAATAAATTCATGTACAATCAAACAAAACACAAAGAGAGGAAACACTTTTGTATGCACTGTCTGCAATGTTTCAGTTCTGAAAGAGTATTAAACAATCATAAAGATAATTGCATTCAAGTAAATGGAACACAAGCAGTAAATATGCCAACTAAAGATAATAACATACTGAAATTCAATAATTTTCATAAGCAGCAACCTGTGCCATTTGTCATCTATGCTGATTTTGAAGCCATAACAGAGAAGATTCATGGATGTCAACCTAACAGTAATAAATCATATACTGAAGCCTACCAAAGACATACAGACTGTGGATATGGTTATAAAGTGGTTTGTTGTTATGATGATAAATATACAAAACCAATAAAAATATATAGAGGTGAAAAGGCTGTGTACAAATTCATGGAAAATATGTTAGAAGAAGTAAAATACTGTAAAAAAGTTATGAAAACATTCTTTAACAAACCATTGAAAATGACGAAAGAGGATGAAGAGGAATTTGAAAAAGCAAAAGAATGTCACATCTGCGATAAAAAATATACTGAAAAAGACATTCAAGTCAGAGATCATTGCCATATTACTGGCAAATACAGAGGCTCAGCACATCAAGACTGTAATCTGAAACTCAGAATAAATCCAGAAGAAATCAAAATTCCTGTTATATTCCATAATCTGAGAGGTTATGACAGTCATTTTATAATGCAAGAGATTGGAGCTATTGTTAAGAATAATACATACACCAAAACGGAAAAGAGATTAAGATGAACATAAATGCAATTCCAAACAATATGGAAAAATATCTGGCATTCATGCTTGGTAACCATCTAACATTCATCGACAGTTTCCAGTTTATGAGTTCTAGTCTTGATAAACTAGTTAGCAACTTACCAGCAGAAGCTTTGAAATATACAAGCAAAAAATTCAAAAAAGAAAAATTCGAATTGATGAGGAAAAAAGGTATTTATCCGTACGATTTCATGGACAGTTTTGAAAAATTCGATAAAACAGAATTACCAACGAAAGAAGAATTTTACAGCATATTAAATAATGAGCACATAAAAAATGAGGATTATCAACATGCTAAAAACGTTTGGGACATATTTCAATTACAAACGATGGGTGAATACCATAATCTATATCTTAAGTCTGATATACTTCTATTAGCTGACGTGTTTGAAAACTTCCGTAAGACCTGTCTTCAGTATTACAAACTTGATCCTTGTCATTATTTCACATCTCCTGGTTTGTCATGGGATGCTATGTTGAAGATGACCAATATTCAACTGGAACTAATGACAGACATAGATATGTTTCAATTCATTGAAAAGGGAATGAGAGGTGGTATTAGTTATATAGCCAATCGATATGGAAAAGCAAACAATAAGTACATGAGAGAATACGACGAGAAGGCGCCCTCAAAGTATATCATGTATCTTGATGCTAATAATTTATACGGTTGGGCTATGATGTCAATACCTCCCCACTGGTGGTTTCAAATGGTTAACAGAAAAGCAGATTAATAAAATCAATTTAGCTCAGTATAATGAAGACAGCAATAAAGGGTTAATACTAGAAGTTGATCTAGAATACCCCAAAGAGTTGCATGACCTTCATAATGACTACCCTTTAGGACCGGAAAAGGTTAAAGTAACTGATAATATGTTATCTGATTATTGCAAGAAAATACAAAACAAATAATATTTCCACGGGACTAGTACACAAACTGATCCCTACTTTATGTGACAAAGAAAAACACGTCCTACACTATAGAAATCTGCAGTTGTATCTCGATCTCGGTTTGAAACTAAAGAAAGTGCATAGAGTATTGGAATTCAATCAGTCACCATGGCTCAAACGATATATTGACTTCAATACACAAAAACGTACACAAGCGAAAAATACATTCGAAAAAGACTTCTTTAAACTGATGAATAACTCAGTGTTTGGAAAAACAATGGAGAACATAAGAAAGCGTGTCGATGTCAGACTTATTACAGATAAGAAGAAACTATTGAAGATGGCTTCTAAACCAACTTATGTAGGCAGTAAGATATTCAATGAAAATCTGGTAGCAGTGCATAAGATCAAAGAAACGCTAACTCTAAACAGGCCGGCATATGTGGGTATGTGTATTCTTGATCTAAGTAAGACATTAATGTATGATTTTCATTATAACTACATAAAAGAAAAGTATGGTAATAAGGCTAGACTACTATTCACTGACACAGACAGTCTAACATATGAAATTGAAGCTAAAGATGTGTACCAAGACTTTTGGAATGACAAAGATCGATTTGACAACAGCGACTATCCAGAAAACTCTCCGTATTTCGATAAGACAAACAAGAAAGTAATCGGTAAATTCAAGGATGAAGCAGCTGGAATACCAATCACAGAATTCGTTGGTTTGCGATCAAAAATGTACAGTTACATAGAGCTGTTTTCAATTGAGTGTCGAAAGTAATTCGTGTTTTGCTTTGGTTTTGCTTTACTTCGCTCTGTGATTGGTTAAAAAATCTCGCGCCACTTTCTCGACCAATCAGGAGTAAAACTCAAACCAATCAGTCGCGACTTGCTCGCGCTCGCACGTTTTTTCCCGCGCTTGACGCCAGTAACATGTACTTGCTTCGAGTTCTGATTGGTTCATTGGGTAATTTGTGTTTGTTGTGATTGGCTGGGGTAATTACTTTGGTTTTGGTTTTACGACACTCATTTGAAAAGTGCTCTAAAAGACAACCAGAAAGTAGGAAAAACAGCCAAGGGAATCAAGAAGAACACAATAAAGAACGACATCAAACATGAAGATTATAAAAATGTATTAATTAATAACAAACAAATACATCATACCATGAAAACAATCAGAAGTATGAATCATCAACTAGGTAGTTATGAGCTCAATAAAGTGTCACTCAGCTGTTTCGACGGTAAACGATACATAGCAAACGATGGAATAACAAGTTACGCTTACGGACATTATGCAATTCAAAACTAAAATGCAGAAACTTCTGATAAATTTATCGGAAAAAATAATATATGGGTACGTTTTTGATTGGTAGATAGAGATCGTACGGTTGTCTCATGACATTTACACAATAGCTATTAGTAATGACGTCACGCCACAGCTGTGGCGTTTTGTGGTTTAATTGACTGTCTGCTTTCTGAGAATTTTAGACTTCCTGTTGTATGAAGTCACGCGATGTAAAAATGCGTTCGTTTCTATATGAAATAAAACACCAGATGAAACCATATTATATATACAATTACATTTAAGCCGCCCATCGCTCTTCGAGCTCTTCCCACCTTGGCGGCTTTTGCAATGACGAATCCTCCATCCCCGTGACTTCGTCTTTGCATGTCTTGCTATCGCAAGCCATCCAAATACTTGTCATGCCGAGGATTCTATTGCCGTAATGAAGCCATAAAATGAAACCATCATATGTAAAAATGCGTTCGAGTCATATGAAATAAAACATATAGATTTACATGAAATTATTACCATCAGATGAGATTATAAAATGGAACCATACTTTTATACCCCCCGTCAAAAACACCAGATGAAACCATATTATATATACAATTACATTTAAGCCGCCCATCGCTCTTCGAGCTCTTCCCACCTTGGCGGCTTTTGCAATGACGAATCCTCCATCCCCGTGACTTCGTCTTTGCATGTCTTGCTATCGCAAGCCATCCAAATACTTGTCATGCCGAGGATTCTATTGCCGTAATGAAGCCATAAAATGAAACCATCATATGTAAAAAATGCTCTGGTACCATATTGCATACTGTGCCCTACGAGACTACGTCTCTACCCACAGTATGCTGAAAGGAGCCTCACTCGTCACTAAAGTGACGACTTCCCGAGCCTGCTCGGCTCCTACCAACATATGAAACTGCTTTTTATACCCCCAGAAGAAACCATAAATAATTTCCATAAAATAAAATACATATAGATTTCCATTAAATTATTGCCATCAGATGGAATGTAGTTATTGAATTGGGTTTGGTAAGAGCGCATTTTCAAAAATGCTCTCGTACCCCCAACTCTATAACTACTTGTGCAAAGTGTGGAATCTTCCAGCCGACACTGTGAATAGAGAAGATTTCGATTGCGATTTTTCTTTAAGTCTGTTTCACGACGAAGGCATAGAATGTCAAGGCCTAGAATGTACATATTTTTAATGGGCTTAAACTTTATTCATGTAGTAAACAAATACTTGTGTCAAGTTTTGTGCGTCTTATTTACAGCCGTAAGTGTAATTACGTATAAAACACCACGTTTATTTTACGGAATTCTTCTTTGTTTGGTTTGAATGTTTTTTGGCGGCAGTTATTCCTGGAAATAAATTGGTTAGTTTTCAGTTGAAACTGCAGTTACAAGAAAGAATTTTGCAACTGGAAAGGATAGTTTATAAAGCACAACCAACAAAAGAAGAATGCTTAATCTTACAAGTACAGCTACCTCAGGTTTGCTTGTTCAGTTATAAGAGAACTTAAAGAATTGGCAAAGGAAATACACCCAGGTCTGGGAAAGCTCCCTTCCATATATTGTACAGTGCTAAGTTAAATCAATGGAAAATGCACTGAACTCTCACATTTCCAAGCATTTTCCCACATTACGCATGTGACTGGCCAATGAGAAGGATTATAAACATTTGCGAGGGTCATCTGAAAAAATTGAAGGATTTAAAATTATATGATTTTGTCTTTTGCCTGTAGCCTATACAAGAAGCTTTATTCAGGGGAAAGACATTAAGGCCCTTATTCTTAAGTGTTGGTGAAAAATTTGTAGTTTGAGTTTAGTCACACCTGGTGAACTATGCAATAATGGAGTGAGGTCAGTGCAGAAGTTCTAAACTGTCCGTTCTGTTAAAGGAGCAATCAACTTCTGTTGACACCCTTTCAGACATTTGTACTTCTGATAAGGAAACAGTTGCCAATGCCAAGGAGAACTTTTATCGAAGATGGCTATATGTGAAATAAATCATGTGTGAACTTCAGATGTAACAAATGTGACCATGCAGGGCTTGCAGTCAAATGTGTTCAACTTGAGCAGTTGAAAAAGCAAATTTGATCCTGTTTGAGACTGAATTTTTCAGGTTTGCTTTTTCAACTGCTCAAGTTGAATACATTTAACTGTTAGACCGATCATTATTTCAGAATTTTTACCGATAAGGTAGGGGAAAACAGATCAAAACAGTGTTGTATTGCTGGGTGTCAAAAGAGGGCATCCATTCAGTAACTTATTTACAAAGGAGGCATGAAATGACCCCAGAATGGCTGATCAACCCTGGTTGGTCTATGTGTGCAACAGTGATTTTGAAGTGTTTTCAGAAAGTTAATGATTGACACAGCTGTCCATGTATATGTCATCAGTAAAAGTCCCTGTACAACTGAAAACCTTCGCCAAACACACATTTATCAACATGCATCATGGGAAACCTGATAACTGCCAGATCCCTAGTGATGGTGTGTTTACGCAGGTATCTCTGCTTTACAAACAACAGAAACTTTGCACACTCCACCCCCGAATGATTGTCTCGTTTGCAAAAGCTGCTCAAGAACAATTCAAATCCCTTCAGGATTTAAATGTCAATTTTCCACAAACCCATTCGTGATGAAATATTACTTCACCTTTTTCTCCAAAATAATGAGCTTTATTACAAGGTATAACCTAGTCAATATCTGTGGCTCATTTGGCAAAGTCAAAGAGCAGAACATCACCTCTCAGCTTTTCACCGCTTAAGGATTTCAGACAACTCAGTGTACATGAAAAAATCTCTTGTGGACTGTATGGTAGTAACATAACTTGGGAAAAACAGAAAATAATTTGGATCAACAAGACCTCCACAATTAATTGTTGACTCCCCCTGGGTAGTTCCTATAAAGAAAGGAAAATCTACAGTGTATCTAAATGAAACAATAAGGCAAAGGTTAAGTGAGATGGACGAAGTTTCGAGCGTCAATTCTTGGTTTAAGAGAAAGGCGAACCTGGCCGCCGTGAAAAGTGTCAGAAAATGCTTCAAAACTCGTTGTAAAATCAGTAACAGCAAAAGAAGAAAAGGCAAAAAAAATCAAATCAAAAAGGTAAAAAAGGCGATTGAAACCTTCCCTTGAATGTTTAAATTTGGAAGAGCCAAAATGATGCTTAGCCAAATGAAGGCTAATTCGGGTAATTCTGCTTCCTCGCCATCGCCATGTTTGTTTGCAATAAAAATTAGTAGTCAGTTCTACTCGGCCAAATTTCCTTACTGGGGCGGAGTGGGGCGATCATGTAAACTCGGTTCCAGGCGTCACTGCCAGCCCTCCCTGATTTCCATTTCCAATTTAAAAATAGAATTTTGATTCCAATGGTGGAATCCGGTCCGTGCACAGTTCGTCCACTCAATAATTTTACTTTTTATTCTAAATTCAACAACAGAAGTTGATTTTCGTTTTTGGATTTTTGTTTTTCTTTACAAGTAAAGGGACGTTTACTTCTTTAATTTTGGTATTTTTTGGCGATTTTAACGTTTTTCTTATGTAGATAAATTAGGTTACATGGCTAGAATTTGAAACTTGATAAAACAATGTGTTTTAGGTAAAATTAGGTTCTATGTTGTTGAAATTGAAAAGAAAAAAACTTAAAATAAGAGTGTGGATTAGCTTTTTCTGTTGTTGAATTTAGAATTAAAATTAAAATTATTGAGTGGACGAACTGTGCACGACCGAATCTGTCCTGGATTAATGAAAATCATTTCTAAATAATGGGCGGAATGCGCTGGGTATTTTGACTGTAAGGTTAAGTTAACCTAAGATGAAGTTAATTCCGACTAGGTATGTGAAGTTAAAGAGCGAGTTGCAGGGGAATCAGGCTCTGGGCCAGAACGTCATGCTAGCCCACATATAGGCCAAGAACGTCATGCTAGCCCACATATAAGGCACTAATGTGAAGGTAAGTGAGTACAAGTGAAGGGAAGTGAGTAGAAACGAAGGAAAGTGAGTACAAGTGAAGGAGAGTGTGTGTTAGTGGAGGTAGGTGCGTTAATCAGTTGGTCTATATATTCATATAGGATTGTAATGTTTTTAGTGCCTTTATATGTTGGCTAGCATGACGTTCTTGCCCAGGTTCCGGTTATGAAGTCGGGTTTTTGGTTAGCGGGTGGCATGGGAGATGTTTTGTTTGAAGTTTGAGCGGTAAGAGCGAAGGGAATGGGGAGAAGCGACTCGAGGCAGTTCGCAGTTAAGCAGGCGGGGTGTCATGGGAAGGAACAGTGTTCGAGTTTAATCTGTGCGCAGAGTTTTGTACTACGTGTCACAGGAGATTCGCTTGGTATTGGTAAGTTGAGAATTATTTTGCAAGTGAGAGATATAGAGTGTGACGCTCAGCTGCTTACAGTACACACGGGGTCAGCAAAAGGCCGAACACTAAATTTGTTTGTGAGCGTCATTTGTTTTGGTCGGGCTGTTTTTGCTGTCCGAAGTAAAGAGCATAAAGCACTTTTAAATATCGACTGAAGTTTGCATTGAATTGCATTGAGGATGGGGTTATTGGCATGTAGTGATTTGACGAGTAAATACTTGGAAGGGAAGTGATATGTGTGTGAGAGATGTTGGTGGCATGTTTGAAGGAAATGAAATTGTTGAAAGGAGAGAATTATCATTGCGAGAATTAAGAGGCGTAAGGTCGAGATTGTGTATATTTATTGTTAACGGTAGGAGCAGAGAGAGGGTTACACATGTGGTATGCCGTAGGTCTCCGGAGAACCTTCAAGGATTTGTCTGAAGGTTAAACGTATTATGGAGAAAAGCAAAAAGATTAGACGGATGTATGAAAGAAAGGGAATAGGTAGTGTACCAAGGTCGTCTAAACTGTATCAGTTTAGTAAAAGTAAACCTAAGATTCAGAAGGACAATATATTCTTGAAGTATTTCTTAACTTCAAGACGAAGAATTGTAGAATGCAAGAGTGAGGTTTGTATGCCGCACAGTATTAAAAGGCGTAGTAAAAAACACAAGAGGGATCGAATTGATGTTGAAAACAAACAAGTGGTAGATGATTGGTCAAAAATTTTCAAGAGTGCAATTCATGAAAGGTTATACAAAAAGATATTACTTTTTAATGACGTTGAAACTAATCCTGGTCCATTTTATGTTGATTCATGTAAGACAGTGAAAGGTAGTTTTCATCAAGGTGATGAAGAACTATTTGGAATAAATGCGGGAAATCAGTGTGCTGCAAACAGTATAATAGCTCTGATATTTAATGCAGGAGCAAGTGGTAGTTGTTTTGAAGTAGCATGGGATAATGGGAAGATGGACAGCATTCTTCAGATTGGAAATAGTCTTTATTGTTATCTTCATGCATTGACATCCAAAAATCATCTGTTAGTAAGTGAATTACCTAGTACTTTGTTGTTTAATGGTGAAACTTATAGATTATTTTATGGTGAAAGCATATCAGGTGATGTAAATATGAGAGAGAGTAGGAATTGCTATTTTTCTCTGTTTGACGCATTGAGTTATGTGAAAATAGGTTACAGTGCTTGTTTGCTGACTGTACTTTGTAATACCATTGCAATATTTTTTGGCAATAACATATTGAAGGTATTTGATGCTCATTCACGGGATATATATGATAATGTATCTGTTGAAGGAACTTCTGTTTTGCTTGAATTTTCAGGCTTGGAGGAACTAATATGTTATCTTAAAGATTTTTATTTGGATCTTTCACCTGCACCATTTGAAGTAACAGGGGTGAATGTTGTATGTTTTGCATCATTTACATGCTCACAAAACTATGGTGCAGAAAACGTAGTGACTGTGATTGATGGTGTAGAAGAAGTAAGAGTAGAAGAAAGATGTGAGGAATCAGAAGTGGCACTGAATGCTATATAACTTTGTACAGCAAGAGAAAGTGGAATATATAGGGAAGGAAAAGATAAATTAGAGAAACAGATGGAAAATAAAAGTAAAGAGAATTACGGAGAGATAAAGAAGATTGAAACAAGAGAGCAAAGAGAATCTAGACTAAAGAAAAAGAGGAAGAGTTATCTTAATAGGAGAAACAAAGAAACGGAAGAGGTAAAAAAGTGTAGGTTAGATAAGCGGAGAGAGAGTTATTACATCAAGAAAACAAGTGAAACAATGGAGGAAAAAATGTCTAGGTTAGATAAACAGAGAGAGAATTATCTTGGGAGGAAAAAAAAATGAAACCATGGAGGAAAAAATGTCAAGGTTAGATAAACGGAAAGAGAATTACTGTAAGATGAAAGAGATGGAGAGTTTGGAGCAAAGGAAATCTAGGTTAGATAAAAGGAGACAAAGATATAATAAAAAGAGTGAGATAGAAACAAAGGAGGAGAAAAGACTTGTGTTAGATAAATTGAAAAAAATGTATCATTTGAAAAAAAAGACTGAAACAATTGCAGAAAGGAAATCTAGGTTAGCTAAAAGAAGAAAAAATTATATGAAAGAGAGAGAGAGAAACAGATGATCAGAAAAGGTATAGATTACTCAAACGGAAAGCTTATAAGAAGAAGAGAAATGAGAGTGAAACTCTTGAACAGAAAAGGTTAAGGTTAGACAAAATAAAGGAAAATAAAAGGAAAAGAAATTTGGTAGAAGGTAGTGAACAAAAAGCTAAAAGATATAGATTGGATAAAAGGGACAAGGAGATTGGTTTGCAAAGGAGAAGAAATAAGTTGAAAAGACGAAATAAAAGAGAAGTAGGTGTAAATATGAGTCATGAAAGAAAAAGGCATAAGAAGTACAGTGGAAATCTATGTAAATCAATGAGTCATTTAGTGTCTTTGTTTCATAAAGTGGTTGCAGAAGGGCCAACGCATATCTGCATTTGTTGTGATCAGTTGTGGTACAGACATAGTGTTCAGTGCGCAAGAGTATTATCAGAATTGAAGAATAGCGCTTGTAAACAATGTATCTGTGTTAAGTCAAATTGTGAATTAGGTAATAAGTGGATCTGTAGGACTTGTTTAGCCAATTTGAGGAAAAATAAAATTCCAAGATGTGCCACAGTGAATAAAATGGGATTTCCATATAAACCAAAGAATCTGGATTTAACTGAATTAGAATGGAGACTAGTATCTCCTAGACTAGTATTTGAAAAGCTGCATGAGGCACCGCGTGGGAAGCAAATGAAAATATGTGGTAACATTGTGAATGTGCCTGCAAATGTAGTAAATACAGTGAGTGTGTTGCCTAGATTATCTAAAGAAGCAGGAATTATTAAAGTACAGCTAAAAAGAAAGTTAAAATACAAAAGTTATACATTATCACACAATGTCAGGCCAAGAAAAGTGTTTGAAGCTGCGAAGTGGTTGATAGAAAATGGTTCTCTTTTTAAACAAGAGAAGATCACATTGAACAAAAATTGGATGAAGATAGAGGAGGCAGTTACTTCTGATAGAAGTGGTTGCGTTGCTTTGAGTGGAAATTATCACGATATAATGTTGTGTGATTCAACAAGCACCAATAAACAAGTTTCCGAAATTTATGTTTGTCTTGATTGTGATCAATGTTTAAATGACTTTGATAATTTAGATAGTCATATGGTAATAGAACATAGAGCTAGTTACAGATTTGATAATGATTGTAGTTATTCTTATAGATACAATATTATGTCACAGTGTGATGATGATAGTGGATTGGATGAAATATTTTTTTGCTCTATCTGTAGTTGTTTTGAAGTGGAAGAAAAACCAATGACAGAGCACATGACAATTGCACATGATATTCCTTCAGAGGAAATGTTAAGGGGAAATTGCAATGTTGATGATATTGTGATAGTGAAAATTTGCATCCACAAGATTCTTAAACCAAGTAGTGTATTCTTAGTAGAAGTGTATAAGAAAGGGTATATACCTTCAAGCTCTCTTGGTGTTAAAGTGTATGTCGCTGTACCTCATGTAATTTATGTTCATGGTTTGTCAAATAGTGAAGTTGTTACTGATGAGGAAGTGAAACCTGTAGAAAATAATTGCATGAATGCTGAAGAAAATGATTGCAGTTGGGATGAAATTGATGAGAGTGAAGAAACTGTGGGTGCTTTAGATACAATGCTGATACCACCACACTTTATTGAAAACAATGAATGTGAAGAATCAGTTTTCTGCTTTGCTCCTGCTGAGGGTAAGAAGCCAATAAGCATTTTTAAAGATAAATATTGTGAAGAGCTAGCATATCCTGTGATGTTTTGTGGTGAAGCAAGAGCAGATAATAAGGAAAGACTTGTTTCTGTATATTACAGTGATATTTGCAAGTTAGAACTGGGGTGTTGTGATAGAAGAGCTAGTCAGTGCATTGAAAATTTGTTTTTTAAGGTGAAAAAGTTACAGATGAAAATTCTTTTGGGGAAGTGCCAAGTTGCACTTCGTAAACATAAGACTAAAGGGAAAAAAATAACTGCTGGAGAGTTGAAGAAGAGTGGAGCATTGGATAAATTATGTCATGCAGATGATGGATACAGGTTTCTAAGAGCGTTACGCGGATCGCTTCCTTATTTTGAAAAGGCAATGATTAGACAGTTAGGAGCTGCGACATTTTTTTGCAGTTTTTCAGCAGCAGAAACTAAATGGAACCATCTGTTGAGAATTCTTGGAAAACTTGTAGATAAAAAAGACTATAGCGATGATGAGTTAAATGTTCTTTCATGGGAACAGAAGTCAAGACTTATCCAAACCGATCCAGTTACTTGTGCACGTCATTTTGATTACCAAGCTCAGCAATTAATGAAAAAATTTTTGTTGAGTGACTTGGCACCTTTAGGTAAAATTCAAGATTGGTTTTATCGAGTTGAGTTTCAACAGAGAGGTTCCCCACACATTCATATGCTTTTGTGGGTGAAAGATGCACCAAGATTTGGTGTGGATTCAGATGAAAATGTTAACAGATTCATTGATGAGATAGTAACATGTAGCAAAGGAGTAGATGATAGTTCTTTGGCTGATTTAGTAATTAGGCAGCTTCATAGTCATTCACAAACCTGTAAAAAGAAAGGTCAGATGATGTGTAGGTTTAACTTTCCTCAGTTTCCAATGAGGAATACGGTTATTTTATATCCATTAGATAATGAGATGTTGTCTGATGAGAGAGCAAAACATACAAAACAATTCAAGACAGTCAGTGAAAAGTTTAATAATATGAGAAATGGGGAAGATATATCCTTTGATGAGTTGCTTGGTAAGTTGAGTGTGTCCGAAGAGGACTATTTACTTGCTATACGGTCTTCACTGGTGGCACCAAGAGTTTTTCTTAAGCGGCAACCAGATGAATTAAGAGTAAACAATTACAACAAGGCGTGTCTTTTAGCTTGGAGAGCAAATATGGATATTCAGTTTGTTTTAGATGTGTATGCTTGTGCTATGTATATTGTGTCATATATTTCTAAGGGTCAAAGAGGTATGAGTGAGCTTTTAAGGGCTGCAGGCGAAGAAGCTAGAAATGGTAATCTTACCATAAAACAACAGGTAAGAGATATAGGAAACAAGTTTCTGAATAGTGTTGAAATATCAGCACAAGAAGCTGTTTACATTGCTTTACAGTCACCAATGAGACGTTCATCTCGTGAAGTTATCTTTATTCCAAGTTCTCCACCTGATGAAAGAGTTATGCTGTTGAAATCACTTGAGGATATTAAAAAGTTAGAAGATGATTCAGAGGAAGTGGAAAGTGGTGGTCTTCTAAAACGATATGTTGAAAGGCCAGATATTGCAGAAAGGATTTCTTTAGCTGAGTGGGCAGCATTTTATGACAAATCTTATGTTAGAAATATGAGCAAGATTTCACGTAAACGTGATAGCGATGGTCTGTTATTAGAAACAGTAGATGAGGATAATGACGAAGATGCCATTGAGGGGTCAAGTGAGTCAAGTAAAGTTAATAATTGTTCTAAGACATTGAGGAAACGGTCCAAATCTAGAATAATAATAAGCGTTTGGTTTAATAAAGACGTAGATGGTGAAAGACATTATAGGGAATTGTTGTTTTTATTTACTCCATGGAGAGATGAAGCTCGTGATATTGATAGTTTTTGGCCATATGAAGAAAAGTGCAGAGAATTAAGCGAACAGATTAATTGTCAGTTGCAGGAATTTTCACCATATAGGTCTGAAATTGATGAAGCTCTAGCTAATATAAGAGAAAATGAAGAAAACGACAATGTGTGTGATCAAGTGCCACAAGATAGTCCGGAGAGAACTGATAATGAGCTAGCTAGTGGTGCTGAGAACTATGATCTTGCTGAAGATCTAGGAATTCCTTCATCATCAATGTTAGAATTGAATAGAGTTTGCAATGAAATGTCTAATGATGAATACCTTAGAACTGTACGCTCCTTGAATAATGAGCAGTTGGCATTCTTTTATCACATTTTACATCTGCTTAGAACGAGTGTTGAACCTTTCTATTGTTTTTTATCAGGTGGAGGTGGTGTTGGAAAATCCCATTTAACAAAAGCACTTTTTCAGGCAGCAATTAAGAGTTTAAGTAGAAATCCTGGTGATGACTTTCAACAAACCAGAGCGGTGTTACTTGGGCCGACGGGAAAATCGGCATACAACATATCAGGATTAACGATCCACAGCTGTTTAGCATATCAGGATTAACGATCCACAGCTGTTTAGCTGTACCCGCCAATCAACCATTAAGCCGCTATCACAAGTTAGATTCTAGTCGACTTAATTCTTTGCGAAACAAGTTAGGTGGGTTGAAGGTAATTTTTATTGATGAAATTAGCGTGGTTGGTAATTCAATGTTTAATATTCAGTTAAACAAAAAACTACAGGAGATTAACGGAGTAGATAGTGATTTTGGAGGTGTGAGTATAATTGCTATAGGAGATCTTTTTCAGTTGCAACCAGTATTTGATGGATATGTTTTTGAATCTTTAAAGGGTGAGTATGGTATATTAGCAACGAATTTTTGGGAAAAGCATTTCACCATGTATGAGCTTCATGAAATTATGAGGCAAAGGGAAAGTCGTCACTTTGCTGAAATTCTCAATAGATTGCGGGAGGGCAAAGACACAGATGAGGATATAGAAGTTCTTAAGGGAAGGTTAATATCCACTAAGGATGTAAATTATCCTTACCATGCTCCTCACTTATTTATTCGGAACAAAAAGGTTGAAGAATTCAACAGAAAAGTATATAATACTAGTTGTGAGGAGAAATATTCAATTGTTGCATCAGACACTGGAAAAGTTGAAAATTTACGAAACATGTAATTTTCATGTAAATCTGGATTTACAGGATTTGTAAATTGCAATTTACATTTTAAGGTTTTGTAAAACAAAATTTACATGAAATTTACACGTTTCAATAGATTATGTAAACGTGGTGTAAATGAAAATTTGCAGGGTCACTTTCTGGTCTTATAATTCGAAAAACATGTAAAAAACGTGTAAATTCCTTTTGGCAAATTTACAGTATCTGTAGTGTAAAAACATATGTAAATTGTTTGAACACATCATGTAAATAACATGTAAATGGTCTTAACAGAAAACTGCAGTGTTAGAACTCTGTAAATTGAATTTACGAGGAACTGATATCTTTCCATGGACAATGTAAATGTCCTGTAAATGGTACTTTACATGGTCATGTTCTAATGCAGATTTGAGGATAATGTAAATAACACGTAAATTTATGGTTACTAGAAAATGGGGCGATTGAACCGCATATCGTTTCCATGTGTCATGTAAATGAGCTGTAAATAGTGATTTTCAACATGTAAATGGTTTTACCAGATACAGTAAGGTTGCTGTTGATGCTTGAACAGACAGAGTGACAGAGTAATGGGCTCTTGTATCTGATAAGAAATTAAGGTGATTTCTTTGTGAAAACAAAATGGCATATACGGGGCTTTGACGTAAAATGGCATATACTGGGCCAAGTAAAATGTCTGTAAAATGGCATGTACGAGGCTCTGTTAAATGTCTGTGGTCTTCCATAGCTCAAAAGGAGGTCGTTCCCAGGATACCTGAGGTATATTTAATCTAGTAAATCAATTATCGTTCGAGTACTGACGTAGGCAAGGATCGAGCTTCGGTTGAACAGAGAGAATAGAGTTCCGGTTTATCAAAGAAGAGTGTGCTGGAGCCTTAGGGTGGTTACGTTTCATTAATTGTTATGGTAACACTGTATTTATATTCTTAAAATTTTATTCCTGGCAATTAACGGTTGTTGGTGTGCCATTCTGTTCCGGTTTTTTCCTTCTTCTTTTCTTTCTTTCTTCCTTCTTGAATTTTTCTCAATGTAAGTTAAGTCAAGAAAATGACCTCCTTTGGACCTATGGAATCTAGACTCTACCAGTGTCTCTAAAACGGCATATACCGGGCTCTTTAAAATGTCTGTAATAGGGCATAAACGGGGCTCTGTAAAATGTCTGTAAAATGAAGGAAATGGGGCATCATACAATCTCTGTAAATTGACGTAAACGGGGCACCACAAAAACTCTGTAAATTGACGCAAACGGGGCATCATAAAATCTCAGGCTCCTGCTGTAAACCATGAAGTCGCAAACAGGGCATCATAATTTATAGGTGTTACAAATTTGCGTTAGTTTATCAATTTAGAAACGTTTCAAACAGAGCATTGGCGTTAATTATATTCATCTGAAAATACCCCCGTTTAATTTCATTGGCGAACGATGCATTGTACCAACCGGGCTCGTTGCTCCTTCGCAGCGGTATTTTCTCAACTTAACGGATAAGAAAAAAATAAAAAAAACGAAGTTGCAATTTGAAAAAAAAATTTGTTGTAGATTTAGAGTACTAATATTATTAGAGCTAATGAAAATGAATCGAAAAGCGGTTCGCATTTTCATTTATTTGCCGGTTCTGGCCCAATCTCGTACCAGGGTGGGTTTGGCCGAGTGACCTTGGGTACGAATTGATCATGCGCAAAGTGGTTCCCTTCCCGACGTGCTGTTCGTATTTTTGGCGCCGATCGTTGAGTCTAAAATTTCTGTCGCTTTGGAGAGATGGCTTGAGAACTATTCCTTCTCCCTGCTCCACGGTCTCTGAATAGCTGCAAACAATCTTCTTACAGCGGATTAACGATCAGTGGGAATGTTTTTCTGCCATTTAACAAGCTGGATCGAGTCAACTTTTGGCCGCCATATTTGATGGCTCATGATCATGCATGGTTCTTGCTGTAATTGCCGAGGTAAGCTAAGTTTTAGACTGTAAAACGTGAGCTAAGGCTCTTGTATGTCCAAATATTCGTGCCTTGTTTGATATTTACCACGTTTAAGCCAATTGCCCCGCACTTTAAGTGTTCTTGATGACACTTTCTTTGGGACTTCAAAAGTACATGATGTAAACTCAACAACAATTGTGGCTCATTTCTGAGCTCCCACACCTTTTAAAATCAAGACTGGAATAAGCTTATATTTTCTTTGTTTTAAATTATCATGTTTACACATTTTATTTCATAGTTTGAGATCTTTATGCTTGCCCGACGTGACCAATCGAACCAAATTGAACATTCGCTAAACCAAATTCAATCGAACCCAGTCGAACTCAATCATATGATTGGGTTCGGTAATCGAATTCAGTCGAGCTCTCACAAAAAAAAAAAGGAGCAATCAAACGTTGATTAGGTTCGATTGTGTTCGATAAGGTTTGATTCAGTTCGACGGCAAGGCAATCACAAAACATGATCAGTGTGGGATGACATTTCATTGAAAATAGAGGTAGCAGAGCCAAATCTGGGGAGATGCAAGTTTTTCTCGGCAGCTTACAATGCCAACTCTTTCCACATCATCGGCTTGGTTCATTGAATTTTGCGTGAATTATTGTAAAGATTACATATGCTGATAAGAAATAAATGAATCATATATGAAAATTTAAAATAGCTGGGGTGAATTGAAATTTATATAATCTTCTGTTGTCTGATGAACTTAATTTGTAAGTTGTTCTCACATTGTGAACCACACTGTTCAAATAACTCATATATTTTGAATGATTTTTTTTTTGTTCAATTCGTTCGATTGGGTTTGAAAATGGAACACAATCAAACTTTCACACAATTTCTTTAGTTCGATTGTGTTCGATTTCCAAATCAATCAAACCTAGTCATTCGATTTAGTTTGATTGGGTTTGATTGAGTTCCATTACTGAAAAGTTCGATTGGTCACATCAGGTACTTGGTACAGTTTGGTAGTGATGGCTTTGTTGTTAGATCTTCAAGCTGCTGTACTATTTGCAAGTGACCACATTGACTCTGATTGAATATGGGTTTTATCATGTTTATACATTTAATTTCATAATGTGAGATCTTTATGCTTGGTACGGTTTGCTAGTGACAGTTTTTTGTCAGATCGTCAAGCTGCTGTACCATTGTGAGTGACCACATCACCTTATATTCCATCTGTTTCTGTCAGACAGACAGGTAACATCTATTAGTGTGATCAGTGTATACCCAGGGCTGTCATTAAGGGCCGTAAACCCTAACACCTGTTGTGGCTGAGTATTCATGATGGGACCTCAATGTTATGGATGAACTCGGTTTCTTGTCCTTACAATTTACTTACAAGTTTGTTATAGGTGTGAAGTTCAAGGTAACAGGTGACTCAAAGCTTAATGACAGCCCTGTATACCGAATCATTGGTTACTCAAACCTGGTCATGGATTCCTGTCAATAACAAACTAATGAATGACTTCTGGCACCCAGCTGGAGTAGGAATTTGACAGGTTTACAATTTGCATAATCTGGCTGTAACAGTCAGTTACATTTCGTTATTTTTACATCTCTTTATTTTTATTCTCTTTTCTCTTCGCTGCCCATTTTTTTTCAATGCATAAATGTTGAGAGAACTCAAACACCAGGCCTGGTATTTACGCATTCTTAAGGACGGTGCCCCCTTTTGTGACTGCCCATACATTCTGCGCATCTTGGTACATGTACAGTGTGTATATTCAGATTTCTTAAGGAAATTGCCCACTAATACAACAATATTTTTGCACGGTTTATGACTATGTGGAAAAAGCAGATCTTAGCAAGGGCTATCAGAATCCAAAAAGAAAATTGGGGGTAACCATTCATTTTTCAGAGATAATAGAGCTTAAGTTTGGAAAGAAATTGCCATACATTCTTTGTATTTTAATGCTTTTTTAGAATTATGGTTGCTTAGTTATCTCTGAAAAATGCACAGTAACGCACATTTTTCTGTCTGGATTCCAATAGCCCTTGCTAATATCTACTTTTTCCCCATAGTCATAACCTTTGCAAAGTACATCTGTATTAGGAGGTTGTGCAACTATGCAAATCGAAGTCAGTCAAACTCTCACCCTGACCTGAGGCTGGAAGTCATGCATTAACTATTATGGAATATCAGATCAAGTTTCACTTTGAATTGTTTATTTCAAGAGCCACTTATTGCAACAAAAAATATCCATTAATGAATTCATTTGTTTGTAACTGACAGGAACACATGACTGGGTTAGCTTGAGAACAAAATAAGGCCTTTGTGCAAGATAAATTTATGCCTTAGCAGTGACTAACCTTCAAGTCACTGTTTTTATTGCACAATGAAATCAAGGCAAATAGTGTACACCAGGCTTTTATTGATGGCTTAAAATTTGGTTGCTGACATATAATATGAACATGAATATATGAAATTCATATATTTGAACTGCAGATAAAGATAGAATTTTATGTAGGTCATCGCAGTGAAGGTGTTCCAACCTAAGCGGTTGAAAAGAAGAAACCTGAAAAAATTCAGGCTTGAATGGGAATCGAACCCATGACCTCTGCAATACCGGTGTAGCGCCCTAACCAACTGAGCTATCAAGCCAACTGGGAGCTGGTCAATTGAGAGTTTGTATTATCCCGTAGATGGAGAATAAATGAACATGAATATATGAAATTCATATATTTGAACTGCGGATAAAGATAGAATTATATGTAGATCATCGCAGTGAAGGTGTTCCAGCCTAAGCGGTTGAAAAGAAGAAACCTGAAAAAATTCAGGCTTGAACGGGAATCGAACCCATGACCTCTGCGATACCAGTGCAGGGCCCTAACCAACTGAGCTATCAAGCCAACTGGGAGCTGGTCAATTGAGGGGCTGTTCACATGGAGGGAGGAAGATCCTAGCACTAGGAAGATCCTAGAAGGCAAAACAAATTTTCTTTTGGTTTACATGCAAAGATTTCGGTCGGGTTGGTTGCTGGAAATCAAATAAAACTGTCGATCTTTAGCAGCTGAAGGCCCGGCTGCCGCCATAATTGTGTTTCTGTCCCTAGTACTAGGATCTTCCGAGCGAAGGCAGTTTACATGGTGCTAGGATCTTCCTAGTGCTAGGATCTTCCTATCTCTCAGCTAGGAAGATCCTAGTGCTAGAAAGATCCTAGCACTAGGGCCAAGTACAACATTTTGCATGTAAACTGAATACAGAAAGCATATGGCGCTAGGATGATCCGCCCTCTAGGATCTTCCTAGCGCTAGGATCTTCGTCCCTCCATGTAAACAGCCCCTGAGAGCTTGTATTATCCCGTAGATGGAGAATAAATGAACATGAATATATGACGTTCATATATTTGAACTGCGGATAAAGATAGAATTATATGTAGATCATCGCAGTGAAGGTGTTCCAACCTAACCGGTTGAAAAGAAGAAACCTGAAAAAATTCAGGCTTGAACGGGAATCGAACCCATGACCTCTGCAATACCGGTGCAGTGCCCTAACCAACTGAGCTACACCGGTATCGCAGAGGTCATGGGTTCGATTCCCATTCAAGCCTGAATTTTTTCAGGTTTCTTCTTTTCAACCGCTTAGGTTGGAACACCTTCACTGCGATGATCTACATATAATTCTATCTTTATCCGCAGTTCAAATATATGAATTTCATATATTCATGTTCATTTATTCTCCATCTATGGGATAATACGAACTCTCAATTAACCAGCTCCCAGTTGGCTTGATAGCTCAGTTAGTTAGGGCGCTGCACCGGTATCGCAGAGGTCATGGGTTCGATTCCCGTTCAAGCCTGAATTTTTTCAGGTTTTTTTTTTCAACCGCTTAGGTTGGAACACCTTCACTTCGATGATCTACATATAATTCTATCTTTATCTGCAGTTCAAATATATGAATGTCATATATTCATGTTCATTTATTCTCCATCTATGGGATAATACGAACTCTCAATTGACCAGCTCCCAGTTGGCTTGATAGCTCAGTTGGTTAGGGCCCTGCACCGGTATCGCAGAGGTCATGGGTTCGATTCCCGTTCAAGCCTGAATTTTTTCAGGTTTCTTCTTTTCAACCGCTTAGGTTGGAACACCTTCACTGCGATGATCTACATATAATTCTATCTTTATCCGCAGTTCAAATATATGAATTTCATATATTCATGTTCACTTATTCTCCATCTACGGGATAATACGAACTCTCAATTGACCAGCTCCCAGTTGGCTTGATAGCTCAGTTGGTTAGGGCGCTGCACCGGTATCGCAGAGGTCATGGGTTCGATTCCCGTTCAAGCCTGAATTTTCTTTCAGGTTTCTTCTTTTCAACCGCTTAGGTTGGAACACCTTCACTGTGATGATCTACATATAATTCTGACATATAATATGTTAGCCGCATCTCTGTGACACGAATGCTGTGTTTGAAAAATGATCAATATAAGGCCGATTTGCTTAAAAATGCACAGAGGACCCTTATTCCACAAAAAATATCAACTTAAGCCGCTGATAACAAAACAACCTGAAGAAAATTTCTCGCCTGAAGTTTTTTTCAGGTTGTTGTTTTATCAGCTGCATAAGTTGATATCATTAACTGTGATGGTCATTATCATTTCATAGTTTAGTACCACTTGCCTTTTTGACAAGTTTTAGTGAAGATACTTTCTTATCATTGCTTTGGCTCAAAGAGTAAAATAGTCTATCAGCTCTTTTCATGTACATGCATGTAAACATTTCATTCAAGGGGAATCCTTCAATTTACCTTTTAGGTGATTTCTAATTATAAAAAGGAAAGGCTGGATGCCATTATAGCTGATTCCCTGAAGTTCTTGCAAACAGGGCTTGTAAGTATTCATGTATTAATTTATTACTCGTTAATATATGTAACAGTAAGTTTTCTGAAAACTAGTTTTAGGATTACATGAAAGAGTTTTAACCATTGCCTTAAAAGCTCAATGCCAGCCTTTTAGTGTGTTGGATGTATGTCACGACACCATTTCTCTGCAGACAATTCATCACAGTCAAAATACTCAGCATGTGACCATTTGCCTGACACTAGTAATAAACCAATCAACAGTTATTTGAAATTATGGTACTGGATTCAGGATATCATTGGAGTATTACAATAGGCTAAGCAAAATTGAAATTTTGATCCCATTAATAAAATCTATCTATTATTAGTGAAAATCATTCCTAAATAAATATGCGAATGTGCTGAATATCTTGAATGTAATTCAGTTTGGTGTGTACTAATTAATAACCATGTAGTGAATTCAGTGTACAAGAAAATGCAGGTTTTGACAGGGTGTCTGTATTAAGCGGGTACTATATTTATTAATTAGTCTAGTGTCTGTGCTTATGGTTACTGTTGATCACATTTCTCTTCCAGGTTCAAAGAGACCAAGAAATTATGATTGCCCTCCACTTTTCAAAAGAGAGACAGGTTTCCTCTGTCACATTAAAAAGACTGAAACCATTGTGCAAGGATCACTGCATTCCTTGCATGCCAGGGACACCTAAACAAGACCTACTGAGTTCCCTAGGACAGGTTCTGTTTGAGAAATGTAGTAAAATGTAAAAACAATGAAGAACTTATCACCTATGATAACCTCGTAACTATTGATTTACCTACCGGTACTAATTTGTCATGTGCAATTGAACTTTGCTTACACGTAACATGTTTTCTTGGTTATAAAAACCAGGGTTCAAATAAGATACAATTTAACAGCATTCATAAGTCGACCTCACACAATGTACACATACATTTTCTGTTGATGAGACTGATTCTTCTCCGATGGGTGTACTACTTTGGATGTGCATAAACCATCACCGAATATCACTCCACAATGTACTGAGTACCAAATTCTAAAGTTGCAAATACTAAAACGAATGCTGTGTCTGTGAGCCCAAAGTTGTAAGCACTGGTCCACTTAACCAGGAAAGTATTGTACAAGACAACAATTCGATCAAATCTAGTTCAATAAATTTTTCCTTTGTTTTGTGAAGGTTGATGCTGTAGAATATGATGTCGGCATCTACATAACAAATCTTAGAAATATACCAGAGTCAAATGCATGTATCGTGACACTTTAAGACGGATTCAGCTCAGCATTCGAGCAATAAGTGCAAGAATTAATTACTAATACTCATAGCAAGGTACCATTTTGAAGTAATATATCAAACACGAGAAAGAGTGTTTCATCAGGATATCCAAACCCCGAGAAGTGGGTTGAAAAAACGAGGTGCAGCCGAGTTTTTTTGACCGACTTCGAGGTGTTTGGATACCTGATGAAACACTCTTTCGAGTTTTTGATATGGTTTCTCAAACCAGTCATAATTCTTGGAAGACCATTGGGTTGCATCATCACTGATTTATGCTTTTCACCTGACAACGTTTTTTCAATTGGGTGTATATAACAAATTGTAAGAATGATTAATACAAATGTGTAGTATCTTTTAAAATAACTTAATTGGTCAAAAACAACAATTATTACCATTTGAATCGAAACAAAAGGATATTTATACATTTAACAAACCTATTATATTGATGTGAAAATATTTTGAAAGCACGTAGTTCCAATTATAATTTTTATTGAATTGGGCAGAATGAAACAATAAAGTTTTTATGTATTTTTATTACACATTTTTATTTACTGAGGACTGTATAAGTTATTTACAGGATCTTGACAGCCCTCCTTTTAATTTCAATTTACGTGGTATTTGCAGGATCTTGACAGCCCCCTTTTTAATTTACGTGGTATTTACAGGATCTCGACAGCCCCTCTTTTTCAATTTACATGATATTTACAGGGTCTTGACAGCCCCCCCTTTTTCGATTTACATGACATTTACAGGATCTCGAGAGCCCCTCTTTTTCAATTTACATGATATTTACAGGATGTCGACAGCCCCCCTTTTTCGATTTACATGATATTTACAGGATATCGACAGCCCCCCTTTTTCAATTTACGTGGTATTTACAGGATCTGGGCAGCCTCCCTTTATTAGTTTACGCGGTATTTACAGGATCTCGACATCCCCCCTTTTTCAATTTACATGATATTTACAGGATCTCGAGAGCCCCTCTTTTTTAATTTACATGATATTTACAGGATATCGACAGCCCCCCTTTTTCGATTTACATGATATTTACAGGATATCAATAGCCCCCCTTTTTCAATTTACATGATATTTACTGGGTCTTGACAGCCCCCCTTTTTCGATTTACATGACATTTACAGGATCTCGAGAGCCCCTCTTTTTCAATTGACATGATATTTACAGGATATCGACAGCCCCCCTTTTTCGATTTACATGATATTTACAGGATATCAATGGCCCCCCCTTTTTCAATTTACATGATATTTACAGGGTCTTGACAGCCCCCCTTTTTCGATTTACATGACATTTACAGGATCTCGAGAGCCCCTCTTTTTCAATTGACATGATATTTACAGCATATCGACAGCCCCCCTTTTCCAATTTACGTGGTATTTACAGGATCTGGGCAGCCTCCCTTTATTAGTTTACACGGTATTTAAGGATCTCGACAGCCCCCCTTTTTCGATTTACATGATATTTACAGGATCTCGAGAGCCCCTCTTTTTAATTTACATGATATTTACAGGATATCGACAGCCCCCCTTTTTCGATTTACACGATATTTACAGGATATCAACAGCCCCCCTTTTTCAATTTACATGGTATTTACAGGGTCTCGACAGCCCCCCCTTTTTCAATTTACGTGGTATTTACAGGATCTCGACAGCCCCCTTTTTTCAATTTACGTGGTATTTACAATGTTATTTACAGGATCTCCACAGCCCCCCTTTTTTAATTTACGTGGTATTTACAGGGTCTCGATAGCCCCCTTTTTGCAATTTACATGGTATTTACAATGTCATTTACAGGATCTTGGCAGGCACCCTTTTTCAATTTACATGGTCTTTACAGGATCTTGGCAGGCTCCCTCTTATAAATTTACATGTTATTTACATGATCTGTGTTCTTTTGCCTTACAACATTTACGGTATCTTTCTGTATATTTACATGTTTCAATGCCGAAATTTACACGATATTTACAGTATCTTTTGAGAACATGTGAAAGTCCAAAAATCATGTAAATTTACTTTTTACAGTATCTTTTTACCCTTTTACATGTTATTTACATGTTATTTACATAGTATGTAAATTTTCAACTTTTCCAGTGAGATTTTGTTATTGGTGCAGAAAGTGAAGAGGTGAAAGAAAGGTTATTAAGTAAAATTCCAAGAGATCCAAGGAAAACAATGCAGATGCATGGAGAATTGTGTATTGCAAGAAATCAGAGAACAGAAATTGCACTTAATGTTAGAATAGAAGATGGACTGACAAATGGAGCTGGAAATGTAGTGCAACATATTGATTTATATAATCCTCCTCAGCCAGAAGGAGTTATTTGGGTGAAATTTGATCACAGTCATGTAGGGCAGATGACTAGAAATGAAAATGGTCACATGTATACCGGAAATATCGATCGGTCATGGACGCCAATTAGGTCAATAACAGTTGAGTTTTGTGTTGGTAAATGTACTAGTTCAAAAATAGTAAGAAGACAATTTCCACTGAGGCCATCAGCTGCAAAGACAATTCACAGATCTCAGGGAGATACAGAAAGAGAAATAGTGGTAAATCTGGAAACAGATCGAAAAATTCCACATGTTCATTATGTGGCTTTAAGTAGGGTTACTACTCTTGAAGGACTTCATATATTAAATCTGAATGAGGAAAAAATTTGTGTAAGCAGTAAAGTTGAGGGCGAGATGGCTAGATTAAGAACAAGTGCATATCTTGTTCCATATTTGGATTATTTCAGACAGATAGATGATAATTATATTAAGATCCTTTTTTTGAATGTGAGATCTCTGCATAAACATTACTTGGATGGGAAGAATGACATTAAGTTATACATACCTCATGTTGCAATTTTTGCAGAAACAAGACTTGGTCCCCTAGATAGAAATGAAGAATTTGAAATTGACAATTTCGTGCTGTACAGAAATGACGGTGTATCAAATTTTCCGAATCAGAGACCATTTCATGGAAGTTTTGTATACTCTTCCCTTCAAAGTGTCATAATGTCTTTGGTGTAGAGATAACAATAACAAAATTACAGTGCTTACCTTCTGTTGTAATTGCTGGTATATACAGGTCACCTAATGTGTGTGTGACTCAACTTTACCAAGCGTTACGTGAGTTGCATTGTACTATTCTATGTTCAGAACAGCACTGTATAATTGTTGGGGATTTAAATGTGAATTGGTTGAATAAAGACCAAACAAGTGGCTTGAGAAACTTAATGATCTCACAATATGGGTATTCTCAGCATATTAAAGATTCCACAACAGTGTATGAGACTATAATTGATCATATATACACTAATATTCCAGTATATTGTGTGAATGACATACTATAGTGACAACAAGGCTATTTGGATAGCTGTCAAAAAGGAATTATGTAAATTTCATTGATGGAGAGGAATTTATGACTTAAAGTTTTTAATAGGGAAAGATTGAATAAGATGTTGAAGACATGAAGAAGCTGAGAAATCATTATTTGACTTTATAAGTGACTTTATAAGTTGTAAGGTTAATGGTTTGTTTAAGTTTTGTTAACTTCTATTTGGTTTGTGATAGTAATAATATTATTGGTTGCACAGGGAGATTTAACTGTATTATATATGATGTCAAAGAAGTTCAATGGTGGCAAAATGTTTACTGTAGTGCATTTGTGAACTTCATTGATTAACATACTTAAAGTAAATGTGCATGGTAAGAGAAAAGTAACAATTATGGTTTGTTCACTTATTTCAGTGTAAATGTTGGTGTGCTTTAAGAGGTACTGGGATGTGGGCAGGTGTTTGCCCACTGTCGAGTGGTGTGTTTTGAGGAGGTAAGTAACAAATGTCAGTGAATTTCTTTGATTTCAGTGTCTTGCTATTAATTTCAACGTATTTTATCTCTCTTTTAATGGTGGAATTTTTTATTCTGTATCTAAGTTGAGATGTAAGCCTCCTCAAAACTTTTAATGGTGGAATTTTTGATTCTGTATCTAAGTTGATATGTAAGCCTCCTCAAAACTTTTATAGTGAACAAAGCCTATGACATCCTGTAAGGATCCTATTTAGGATATGATCCTTAGTAAGATCATGATGAGGTCAATTCCATAGTAGGATCCTCAGCTGAGTTGCATAAAACTTAAGGCTAGGTGTAACTGCTAACGTCATACGTTAAAAAAGAAACTTTGATGTCATGGTGGATGTTAATTTTGATGCAAAGTTGCTCCTGATGATCCTAATCCTATAGGATCCTAAGTAGCATCCTGATGATTGTGGTTCTATAAGATCCTTACGTAGAACATTAGGAGGATGTTGCACTATGAAATTTGTATAATAGAAATAGTATTATTGTGTTATTATGACAAGGTCCTGTTACCATCCTATTAATGTCCTGTGTAGAATTGCTAGCAGGCTTTACCAAAAAAGCATCAGATAGATCTGCATAGGAGAAAGTAGGGGAGGGGCTATTTACATTATAGTTGCTTCTCTCTCCACCCAGCAAGAGAGCTGAAAATGTTATTGTGTCTTCCAGATGTATCATTGTTACTGTAATGATTTGATTTAGCGCCCTCCTTCCAATAAGTACCCCTTTCTAACCACTAGATCAATTCATGTAGTCTTAATTCATTTGTTTATATGTGTCCTCACCGCCACTCTCCTCTTCAGCAACCTTTCTTAGAGGGGTCATCATGTTAGAGAAGCAATAAATGTACAGTGAAAAGATAAGCATTTGGCAGGTAGATTTGTATCAAACAAAAAAGTCAACAAATGGTAACCAAGTTTGTTACTTAAATTCCCTTCGAAAACAAGAATATTTATGATGCATGTGAATAATAAATTATTGTGTTAATATTTTTAACCATTATCATATACGGCAGCTGTATATGATAAGCAAGCATAGTCATGATTAAAGTGAACAAGGCGAGGGAGTCCATGTGGTAAAAAATGAACCATCTGAAGATGAACAGTTTGGGAGAGGACAGTTTACAGAGAAAAGGGTTGATTTAGCAAGGTACAGTTTGTGTAAAACATAATTGTGTTCTCTGTATTCTACCAATTTGAAAGAATTGAAACTGGACAGGTAGTCACGACTAGTCCTTGATAAATTTTTTTTTCAATTATGCTTTGATAAGCAAAAATTGTTGGTTAACATTTATTTTGAAGCTCTATTTGACAGTGTAGGGGTTGTGAAAAAGGAGCTTTAACTGTGTTTTTTACGTCTTCAGCTGTGTTCTAGGATGGATGCGTCCTTACATTTCAAACATTTTTTATGTAGAAGAAAAAGGATGGAATTATTATCCTTATACAATTACAGGTGAGTGCAGTTACAGTACTGTAACCTGCGATCAGGCCGAATTTTAGCATCGCTCTCATATTCTCTTACGTGGGTCGCTCGCTAAAATAGGGCCTGATGCAATCTCTCACAAGAGTTCGTGTCGGCGGCCAAATTTTGGCCGCGGGAATCTCGCAATCTGATTGGCCCTTTAACAATAGAGCTGTCAACGGAAGTAATTTGTCTACGAGACTTGCTCACAATTTTCAATCCGATCGCCATGGCCAAGGAACAAGTCTGCCGAGGTAAACGTGTCGCTCAAAGATATTCTCGTCGTTCTAGGAGAATTGTCATCATTTCTTTCTCTCCTGAGAATGGCGTCCGGTTTGCCGCAAGCTGTCTCTCACTCGGAGCAGAGAAGTACAGCAACAGTGAAGTATGTATCCCGCTTTATCACATCGTGTCTCCAAATTTTCATTTGAAGGCTTTCAGCTAGTATTGAAAATATAAGCAGAGTAGTGGTTGTTTCCGCGTTTTACGAAACAAAACGAACAGCAAGTATCTTTCGCCAAGAGTGATCAACAAGTCAACCGATAATTCCGTAAACTTAACGATAAGCTGATGTTTAGTGAGAGCCGCACTCAGCGAGATGCTGTATTTATTTTTACCTAAGCAATAAAGACTTTCAGTTTATTCATTCAGTGTTACACTTGTAATAATGTCGTTTTAATGATCTCTGACATTGATATCAAAGGATCTGACTAGGCTTATAATAAATGTTCTTCGTTTTAAAATTCGCTGCTGTTTAGAGATGAAATTCGCTGGTAATCTCAAATATTTATCACTTCTGGAACTAAATTAAATTACAAAACACTCGTTTGTTTATAAACGGTTTTATTGATATCTTTTTTCGAAACTGAAGGCATTTCTCTTAATTTCCCAAGGTATTTTACGCAGAAAATCGGTGACAAATGCGTAGAGAATATTTCCGGATACCACCTGAAATGAGAAAGGATTCAAACATGTAGCATATTTGGGTACATGACAACCTCGTCGTGTTCTGAATTTTCATTCAGTTTCAGCTCAGACAGAGCAACTATGTACAATACCGGAGCGCGTACCTTCAAGTTGTAAATTTGAACGCTAGTGCCAAGATTTATCGTAGCCTGTGATTTTCTTATTTTTGCCGACATTTGAGGACTTTTTGCGAATGCTATTACATACACATATGGGAAATTTGCATACCGAGGAGCGTGCAAGCAAAACAAATTTTGATTGGCCGTTTTGTTGAATGTCAATCAATCAAAAAAGTGGGCGGCAGACGCTCCGTAGAAGAATTGTATCAGGCCCTATTTTTCGTTTCGCCCTTCCCGCCGGAATGTTTCACCGAGCGAAACGAAAATAGAGCCTGATCGCAGGTTACAGTACTGATACTGAAATCCCTTGTAGTCCAACATTCTGAAAAAGTATAAAAAAAGTGAATTAGATTCACTGCTGGATTATTGCGTCAATAACTTAGTTAATCAAATGTTTTGTTTCAGCAAATATCCATAACCGCCTAATCCCATAGGGGGCTTTTTGGTTTGAACAGCATCTGTCAACAAATTCAAGTTTAGCTTCATATTTTGCTTTAAAAATTGTGTAGTTCCAGAAAATATCCATACCCCCACCACGGAGGGAATTGGAAATTCCGGAGGGGTGGGGGGGGGGTCAAAAGCCCAGGAAAATCCAGATTAGTGGGGGGTTGAACGGATAAATTACTTTCCAGAGGGTCAACTTCGATTCATTCCGATGTAAGCTGCAGATAAAGTTCGAAAATTACTACTTACCGAATTCGTAGATCTTTATTGTGGAATTAAATTAGTTTAACTGCTAAATAAACACTTTTGTTAAATGTAAAACAGGTATTCTTTCTCCTAAAGGCGCTTTTGAATGCTATATTGGGGCGGAAACGACATAAACATCATCGTTGCGAAGAAGTAGCTGCCATTACTCGTTAACAGTCTTCGAGAAGACAGCAACGCGTACCAGGAGTGGTTTCATTTACTTATCGAGACGATGATTCTTCGACGAAATGTCTGCATCGTCCAAACAACCTAAATTTTAAGCTTACCTTCACGATTGACATTAATTAATTTCTTATGGTACTAGTAGGGAAAATGTGCATCGAAATCAAGATATGTTATCTTTGATGATCATTTTCTTCATTCTCATCACCTGTATGTTTGATAAAGTTGTGATATTGTGAGGAGAAATTAGATGATTGCGACTATTGTGGCTTAAATGCCGCAAGTTCTGATTTCAAAAGATACACTTCAAAGGCAAAAAAACTGGTAATTTTCTTATATGCTTGTGTACAACGTTTGGTTCAATGAGTTATTTAATTAATTAATTAATTAATTTGTTTACAAGGTTTAGGAAAAATGAGTAAGTGAATGGAGAGATACAAGTCTTGAAGAAATGGGACAGCACAGGCCTTAGAATTTGTGATGTGTCAGTGGGGAATGCCTCCTTGTCATTGACATGGCTATAACATTTGGCCATGCATTTATGAAGAATTTCTTATTCCTGAATTGAGTGCAGGTGAGTTTTTTGTGAACCATGTGTTGTCAGGAAAGAGACATACAAATGTGGAGTATAATATAATATATAGGTTCTGAAGTGCATTTTTAATACTTTTTAGCGATTTTCTTCTGGTAATTGGGTATTCATAATTTGGAGCTCTTTTTTGTTGTTATCCAAAACTTGTAATTACGTTTCTCTCGAAAAAATGAAACACCAGAAATCGTTTTATTATTTGTTTAATTGCGTAGTTTTTGAATAAAATGGTTGACAAAATATGCATTGTCAGGGAAAAAGGCAGTGAATGAGATTCTTCTACAAATTGTTTGCAGGTATTTGGAAAAGGAATACAAAAAGTTGTATTTCCACCATTTGAGGCCTATAATGAGCTTGCATTTTTTCCTCACTGTTCTTCACACATTTTTTATGGTACTAGTTGGGAGAATGTGCATCAAAATCAAGATATCTTGTTTTTGATGATCATTTCCTTTATTGTCATCACCTATAGGTTTGATCAAGTAGTAATTGAGATGCCGTTCACTATTGGAGCTGAAGTGGTTAAAACTCTATATTGTTCTGTTTCCACAGAAGATGTGTGGGTAATTCATTCTGTGAAAGGTTCTGCTGATTTACAACTTCGCTGTTAGCGAAGCAAGCAATTCGTGTATTTTGGAAAATCTGGAGTACGTGAAAATGTCAGCTGGGGCTAGTTACGAAGAATTCAAGAAACATTGCCAAGAAAGTGGAACGTTGTTTCTAGTTCTAAAGATAAAAAAAAAATTAATTTCCCAAATTGAAAGTATTTATTGTTTTAACTGTAAGGAGATCACTACGAACATAGACATGTTGTTTTTTGTTTTGTTTTTTATCTATTTCACCACATAGCAATTACATTAGAAGGTAGAATACAATAAAAGTACACACCAATTCAAAATTATAGACCAATAATAATAATAATAATAATAATAATAATAATGATAATAATAACAATGAAGTGATTACAAAAGGGAAATTACAGTGCATTGATATAGTATTTGTAATATAAGTATAATAGTGGCGAGGAGATCTCGAAGAAGGTTAAGAGCTTATAGTATGATCGACGTCTCCTCACAGACATTTTGAATTATTTTGAAGTAATATATGCATAAAAGGCGTTGTTAGTAGAAATAGATGTTACGAAGACTACTTATGAGTTCAATTAATTTTGCTTGTCTTTTACAAATGTTTTCATAAGACGTTTGAAAACAAAAAAGCTTGTAGCTGCTTTCATAACGGTTGGTAGGGAGTTCCATTTTTTCGGTCCTTGTTATTTCAGTGTTTTGTTTTACTGACGTTTTCGATAACAAGTTAAAATCAAAAATAGGACGTATGAAGTGTACTATAGTGATAAAGTACTATCTAGGATTTGACTATTCGATGGCTAGCATTAGTCGATACAGTTGTTTATAGGAAGAGTTCTACAGTGCTCTTGATTTCTGCTACATGCACCCCTTAAACGTGGGGTATAGCTTTATTACAGGAGGGAAAATGTTAAATGAACGTTGATGTGAATTATAGATTACGGAAATTAAAAGAGAAAATAAATATGTTATCATAGAGAAATAAAATAGTCGATAAATTACCTTATAGTGAAGCTCAGTTAGGTTGCTTTTGTAGACAGAGTGAGCGGGAAAGGTTTAAAATACAAAGAACTCTCTTAATGTCGTTGCTAGGATCTGTTGTCTTCTCCTTGTCGGGAGCAACGAAGAGAGACAGACCCTGGAAACGAGGTTGTCTCAAGAGGGTACCGAAATCAGCTAACGTCTGGAAAGGAGACACGTATTTTTATCATCATTTGTATGTAGTTTTCGTGGACTGTTTAGGAGAACAAAGATAAACTTGCATGTAGTTGCTCATTCTGATTTTGTAACAGTCGTGTTTAGGCCAGGTGGGTGCCCGTGAATCAAAGCGATGATTGGTTCTGCGGAACGAGTGAGCTGCTTCACTTGCTGGTTGTCATTGCGGAATTATGGGCTCACTCATGGATTTTCCTGCTGGTTACGTTATAATTGGTGAATCACTTCTGCTAGTATTTAGTAGGGGGCTGACAATGGTGTTTTTTTTTTTGCCACTTCTGATATTTCGCAAACACAAGTCTCGTACAAAAACCAAACCACTCTTAAAGATATAAGGGATGAAGCAAGCTGTAATCCATTGGTATCCTGTTTTCAACGACGCAACGGAGCAAACGGGCAAAAATTGCAAGATGGGTGAGAATGACAAATCGGTTACTATAGGGAAGTCCGTGATATCGGCAACGTTACTCATTTGTATCCTGCACGTCAAGAAAATTATGAAGCGCGCTATACACGAATCTATGATAGCACACTACAGCGGCACTCAGGCAGTCCTATTCTAAGGTGGCGAAGGGCGGAGTCGTTTACACGGGCTGATCCGGAAAAAGCCCTGTACGGCTACACACGTCATCTCCTGATTAAGCATCCGAAATAAGTTGGCACGATTTCAAATGGGGGATAAAATGGAGGGGTGTTGGGTTGTGAGAAATTTTTATGGAGGGATGAAAATACTACTTTGGCGAGAGTGGGATACGCCTGGGTTCCTTCATACGCTAATTTTGACGGGCGGGATGCAGAGTACTTTTAGTAGAAAGCCGCCCACATCCTCACCCATCAAATAACGAAGCATTAAACTAGGGCTGCCTTCTAAATGAAGTAAATTCTCCGCTTTGAGGGCAATTTCTTACGTCAAAACGTCACTTCTGTTTCCTGCTACTGGGGGAATATTAAAAAAAAATGACAAACACTGAATGTTCACCAAAATCAATAAGCTTATATTGCAAGAAATTTTGGTGAAATGAAACCATTATAACTAAAATTCAAAACTTTGTCATACGAACATCAGACATGATAATTATTATTTAGAGACTTGAGGCCTCGCAAAACGATGTCTGAGTGACAAGCACAGAAATTCCATACTGATGACGTGCATTACCCTCTAGGCAGTGCTTCTGATTGGTTGAAACGAAATTCCCTCGCGTTTCAACCAATCGGAAGCAGTACCTAGATCTGGGTAATGACGCGTCATCAGTATGGAATTTGTGCGCTCGTTACTCAGACGTCGTTTTGCGACGGCTCAAGTGGCGACCTCGCGAGCCGTCGGCTGTTTTCTCAGGCTAGGTGCGCGGCTTTTCACTGATTAGCGTACTAATATTATAGCGGCATCATCGCAGGAAGCAGCAGCCGTAAAAGAGTATTTGCCAATCTTTCTCAGAGTAAGACACCTCTAAAGGTATTAACGTATATCGATATAAAACAAGTTGTTCATTAGTTCGGTTCCAGGCGCGTTTGGCATAAAGAATGTGACAGCAGTGAGGTGGGTCGGCAGAAATGACGCGAAAAATAGATAGCAATGCGAGATTGAAAAACCCTATATTCAGATCCCCTTTATTTCACGGCCACGGACTTATAGAATATCCATCATCTGAAAGAAAGATATACGAGATGATACTGCTAGGTTTTATTGCACTTTTCATTAACAGTAAATGAGCGAAGAGACAACTGACGATCACTTTGTTTATTGGGGGTCAATCATAATTGTGTTGCCGCTTGGTTGAACTTTTCGTCTGAACTTTATCGCCTAATTTTTTTCGCCTAAATTAAACTTTTCCCCTCTCACCAAAAAGACAACTGAGTATTCTTTTGAACTTTTTTTCCGTTAACAAATTTGTTTTTGACTTTTGTTGTCTTTGCTTGTTTTGCTACAACGCGGGTCAACATGCGATTTCGCGCCAAAAACACACGGGATTGAACACAGGGTTATATCCAGTGTAACCCTGTGGTAACCCTGTGGTGCGGACAGACGGACGGACGGACGTACGTACGTACGGTCACGTGACTATGACGTCACTACCAAAATTTCTTGGCTTGATAGGTTAATTTCCTTAGCAATGGAGCTCCGCTGACGCTCTAGCGCGCTGGCTCCGCTAATAATTACAATGTCAGGACCTGGCAACGAGGCAACATGTAGGGGTGAGTGCGGGGGTAGGTTCCGGTTCACTTGAAAAGTGTGGGATCGACCAAAACGACGTTTATAAACTCACTTTTTGTATTTTTATATTGAGGGTAATCACGAAATTTAAAATGAACAACCGGCGCTGTGTACGACTTTTAAAATCCGAAATATAACGTTGCTTTGACAATGCCCCACCCCCGGGCTCATCTGTTTTAGCAAATGCCCCACCCTTTGGAAGGAAAAGTAAGAAAATGCCCGACAAATGCTCGGGGAAGGGGGGATGAGCGAGCTTGGAATTGATAGAGCCATATGTCGATAGAATTATTTACGGAACCAAGGAAAAGGAAAGAAAGAGCAAAAACCTCAGAGTTGTTTAGAGATTTAGTTGTTACGTCACCACCTAAATTCTTAACTAAGTGAGGAAATGGTTAAAGGTGCCACACCCGGCCGTACTACCAAGAAAACAGCTCTCCTATAAAATAATTTTCGCTTCGAAAACAAAAATGAAAGAAAATAAACAACAGAGAAAAGAAAACGAAATGAAAAACATACTAACACATAGGTTCGCATTGTTCCACACAATAATTCCGTGAAATGAATTGACCAATCAGAACGTCTGATTGTTTAAACTGTCACTCAAGCACTTTTTCAACCAATGGGGTCTTTTTCAGCATGTTGATGGGCATTGGCGAACCTCGTACGAAAACTAAGGGTCTTGCTGTTGTTCAGAGGCGGGATAGTTGCGTATCACACAGAGAGAAATGGGTAAGTCTTTTACCTTCCGGTGTGCTTTTACACTAATTCATTTATTTATTGGAAAAAAACAATTGAAACATCATCTTAGGAGATGCTGTGACTTTTTGTTGTATCCTTCCTGTTTTATGTTTCGTATAATTCTTGACCACTTTGAGTGAAATTGCAACACTAATTGTTTCGTTATGGCGCAGCCAGTATTTTGTAATGCGTTGTGCTCCTTCCCTCTGCAGAATCACGCAAAAGAAAACGTCAAGCCGACGAAACTCAACAAGATATTCGAGGTACCTTGCTTTGTTGTTGTTTTCTGTTTGATATTTCGTCTAATTGTCATTTTGAGTGAGCTTGAAAAACAACAAAAACTGGTCGTCTATTTAAGCTCATGTCGTAGGCAGTAATTTTGTAATGCGTCATCACACTTTGTATTCTGCAGAGTCCGCAGTAACTGAAGTAAAGAGACCACGACATAATGACTGTAAGTATTCTATTTCATATTTGTGAATACTTTAAAGCGAATTCTTTTTATTCTTCGTAAATAATATATTCAGGCAAGGGTTTTCGAGAATTTGCGATCTTGGCAAACCCGTCTTTAGACTGCTCGAATCTTGGATGAGTTGACCAGATTTTATAAGAATCACTTGTTCCAAGATTTTTTCTTTGTATTTGCACTTCCAGTTCATAAATGAATCTTTTAATGGGTATTTTTATACAGTTGTTTTACATACATACATACATACATACATACATACATATATATATATATATATATATATATATATATATATATATATATATATTTAAATTTTCATCAACTTGGAGAACGTAATTAGATTAAGTTGTTTTTCATTTCTGAAGTTTGCAAGAGAGCCCCCGAAGAAGATATTGACGCTACAAAGAACGAAAATTTATTGCTTACAGTTCATAAACTGGAATAAAATTTACAATTTTGTCCTTTGTTGTCTATGATGTCCTTGTCTGGTCCTAGAGGAATCTTTCTCTCTAAAACCCACCTAAGACCCACTTATTTCACTCTTTGAAGAAAGGAGACCTTCCGTCCCGCCTATCTTGAAAATGTTTCACGTGCTGTCGAATTTGGCGGGAAAGCTCACGAATTGACTGCAAAAAGGTGATGAGGAGAAAAACTTGACGTTTCTAGTATCGCGGTGCATTCTAGGTAAAACGTCTGTTCCTGGTACAATCTTGAAACATACGGTCGAGATGCGAGGAACACAGCAGCTCTTCCAACATTTTAAAGGCACATACGAATGGACTTGAGTTTTTTGTTCTCTTCGTTACGTGGAAAAAATGCAGCATAAAAATCGATCTACATACAGCGGCTAATCCTACAACTTCACCATCGAAAGGAAATATTTTTTTTCGTGCTTTCGTTCCGTCGATCAAAAGTTTTATGCCAGCGTCGTGGTTTTAGAAACGACTTCTGTCATCCAGAAAACCTGTTCAAGACTGATGAACCTGGTTCAATTTTTCATCATAAGAAGACCTGGAAATCGATATCACTTCAGTTTTACGTCGGCGAGAGAAAAACATTCCGATAAAGTTACATTAGTCACAGGTATTAAGAAATGAGTTCAGATTTTCTGCGTAACCTTATTGCAGCATAGGTAAGTTTGTTTGTTCATTTTTATTAGTTTTGTCTTGTTAGCCGAAAAAATTGGAAGTGCTAAAGCGAGAGCTAAACCGCATGTAGTACAATACAAATAAGGTCAAATTGATTGGTTAAAGCTTCCGCTTCTCTCAAGGGGCGCTAGGAAGTGAAAAAAATTTTCAAGTTAGATTCAACTTAAGCCTTTCAGTTATTCTAGATTACAAACAATCGTATCCTATGCTACAATATGGTAACACCTAGCGTTTTATTCATTTCTTTTGAACGGTAGCGTTGCACGATCAGTTATAGGCCCTAAAAACGTCGTTGCAAAGGAGTAAATAAGGTTAAAGCAAAGCACAGTAAGATTTCTGATGATCTAAAATTCTTAATTTGTAAAATATGCAATAATAAACTTTAAAACGTGGAGCTTCGCAGTCCACTTTTTTAAATAAAGATGGCTCGTCCCTATAAGCTTATATATTTCTATCACAGCAAATGGGCTGATTATTTCACCTTTGGAAATATAGTTGAAGCGAAAGACAAGGAATGTATCTTTTTTCTGCATGATGTGAAATTAGACCAAAGACAAAAAACCTGCGGCTGCATGGTTGTTTCAAAGCTGATTTAACGCTAATCCTCAGTTAAGTGTTGTCCAACGTTTCTGATCCTCTTGTCAAGAAGAAGTAGTTTGTTAAGTGAAATTGTTTAGTAAAAATAAGCTGGAACGTCGAATCCACCTCGTTGCGGATTAAAAGTTAATTAAAAATTGATGCTTATCTTGGCTTCGCTTAACTCTGCTTTAAACAACTGGCCCCTGAGGCCCAGAAATTCTTAGTCTAAGACAACAACAATGATCTAAGAGAAACAGCCGTCATCGATCTAACAAAAATCCTATGATATAAAACTACCACTGCCATGTCACAGAAATTTTAGACATTATTTTGATGGATCGTGTCAACTCTTGGATCCTGCGAAAGATGGACTATTCCATAATTCATCATCATGAGCATAACAAAAGCAGAAAAATGAATCTGTCAATTAGAAATCAAAACAATGACCTTCTGTGCAGTGCTTTGATCCTTTAGCCACTACTAACCTACTGGAGCATAGGTGGACAGCTAGATCATATTTACTACTTTCATCACGACACATGGCATGAATACTGCTAGTGTCAAAATGTGAAAAGAGACCTGTACTATCATAAAGAAACAAAGCTTGTAAATTTTAAGATCACTTAAGAAAGAACAAAGATGAAATATTTCATTTATGAAGAATGTACAGGCTCAAATGGAAAAAAACCTATGAATCTCTGATAAGAATTATTTGAATAGAACTGAAACATTGTAGGCTAAACTGGTAAATGTGACCTAGTTCATCACAAGACATGCAGAAGCTCACTTGTTCAAATATGTCACCACTGACCTTCTGCCTTGTGCAGACATACTATGTTGCGCAGTTATCACTGTCATGCCTGAGGGAGAGGGGGGATCCCAGAATGGGGTGGGACCTTTGATCAGAAATGAAAATTCACAGCCAACTTCCCCACCCTTGGGCTAAGATTGAACTTCAAACTTCTCCACCCTTCAGCTAAGATTTGACTTCAAAGTTACCCACCACAGCTAGAAGATCAAGCCATCTGAGCTGTACAATATGCTCTTGAAAAGATCTTTCCAGAACTCGAACTGCTCCACTCTATCATAGTGTGAAGCTCTGTTCTCTGAAATTCACATATGCCAATTTGATTTTCTGTTTTCTTTAATAACTTGCATTACTGATGTGTTTTCAAACCACAAAACATTACCACTCAAATGTACCCGCCGTCACAATCATGCTAATATAATTTGCAAAGAACATAAAAATGTTAAATGAAGAATGTGGAAGTTAATCTTTGTTTCTTATCTAAGTTTAAGTTATCACTGGCCCTCTTGCTGTAGATTACTGATTATTTTTGCTATGAAGGAACCAATGGTCTATAATTGTAAGAACAAATTTAAGCAGATTACCATAAACACCTGGGTATAAGCCACACTGCCGCACTCGCAGATAAGTCACATCCCGAGTTTAGAGCCTGAAGATTTGGAAAAAAATTTTTTGTCAAAAATTCGTAGCCAAGTCATTGAACATATTGGCTGACGTGAAGTCCTTTCCACTATGGATCGATGATTCAATTTGTAGTCCTTATAACAAGTATCAAAAGGGTATGTAAAGATACTTAAACACAAGACTACTTTCCCCAATGAATTTTACCCCAGCATTTTCCCAACTAAAGCTGTTCAACTCTGAAAATTTGAGTAAGTTCATTTGGCCATTCAGCACCATTCAGTATCTTGGCTTACTAGCCAGGCATTTGATCAAAAGAGAGAAAACTAGTGACAAGTGTTGTCACACGATTTCTTCTGCTGTTCACAGTTCCCATGTTTACAAGGATATTTGGAAGCCATCTGTTGGTAACAAACTCGCCTGTGAAAGGAGTTTGATAATTGCTTGACAAATTTGCCATCAAAGTAGTGAACAATGGAAAAACAGTAGGCCATTTACCGTGGTACCATTTTGACTTTATTTTGGTGTTTTGGGGATGATTCATGGAAAATTACAGATTTTTTTCCAGATGTTCCTCAGATAAGCCCCACACCCGATTTTGTGAGAAGTTTTAGGATAAAAACCTGCAGCTTATACGCCAGTGTTTACGATATCTTGCCAATCATTCCTCCATTGTAGCCAACATGAAATATGTTTGAACTCCTCAGAATTCTAGGTACTTTCAAGATGGCAGAACAGTTGCATTCATGTTCCCCATTCATTTAGCCCATTGAAAATCCTGATTTCGAACTCTCTTTTGACATTGTTCAAACTTCCTTACCTAACATTTTTGTCCAAAGTTTGCTAAAATTCTCCACTTTGGACATGCACAGACAATCAAAGTTCTCACCTTATGCCGTGCCCCCCCCCCCCGCCCCCCTCAGGGACAACATTGATAGCTGCATTTGTGACAGGAAGATGCAAATAGGCTAAAAGTGCACACAAAGAAAGTCCTATGACCTACCCTAATAAAATTGTTTTTTCCACATACGAATTTAATTTGATTGCATTTCTAAAGGAAAATAAAACAATTATTTGACATAAAATTAAGAACTGTGAAGTAAGTTAGTATGCTTGTTATCAACCATGCACTTACTAATTTTAAACCAAAAAGAGACTCTACATCTCCCTCTCACTATTTTAGTCAGTGTCCCTTCCCCAGACCATCTTCACACCTACTTAAAAAACTTCTTCAAGACTCCGCATATCCAAAATACTACATCTTCAGCCCAAAACATCTTAATTATCGCAACATGTTTTCATATAAGTAAATCTGATTAAAATTTCTTTCAGCTGTTTAAATTTGAGCTCTTGACAAAGTCGTTGAAATACAAGCATTTAAGTGACAAGAGCAAAGTAAAATTAGTGATCTCCAAAAATAAGGTATCTTGAAATTTATACAAAAATTATTCTCTTTCCTACATCCATAATAGATGAGTGGAGAACAGTCAGGAGAATATGCATTGTCACATCAGGGCTTAAGGGGTTAATAAGCAATTTCACTACCTTTACTAAGCAAGCCATCTTAGGGCAGCTAAATTACATAATTTTTAGACATGGAGTCGTGCCAGTGTGATTGTGAATGCTTTCATGATCATATACCAAGTCATAAGCCATAATAAATTTTATCATAGAAGGCTAGACTTTGGCATTGTTGACAAAAACAGACAATAGTAGTGCTATTCTCATCCTCGGAGACCCAGGGGCAGCTTAGTTGGGGCAACCGGATTTTCATGGGCGACAGTTTACAAGAAGAACAGGAGAACCCCTCGGCAATTACTCTTATCGAACAAGTCCAGAAGTGTTTGAAATCCTGCTCGCTGATTTTCTGGCCAATCAGAAGGCAGGATTTCAAATGCTTCTGAAACTTGTTCAGTAAGAGTAAATGCCCAGGGGCTTTCCCATTCTTGTTGTAAACGTTCGCCTGTCAAAGTCCCATCGCCCCAACTAGCTGCCCCTGTGTCTCTGAGGATGTGCTATTCTTTGTCATACTTATTTTGTAAAACAATAAAGTTGAACAAAGCTGTCAATCAAGTATCAGTTGTAGTAAATCACCTACACTCTGTCTGGTTCATAACAATGTTCTTTCAGCCTAGAGAGCTCTCTCTTGCTCTTGACTAAATATAATAATCATTTAGTAACTTGACAGATTGCGGACCTTCAAATTCCACTTTAAAGTCTTAATTTCACTAGACTACAACCAGTCCCTCTTAATTTCTGAGTGCAAAAGTCAAGACAAATGAACAAACAAGCAAGCACAAAAATCACCTGCTATGTTGAAATGTGAACATGCATGTCTAGCCAGTAGTGTAGTGAGCCAGAAAGAAACTCTCACTACACTTTGTCTACCAACTCAACACACATCTTCACTTTCAATGTGGCAGACGATTTTGCGCTCACTAGCTTGCTTCTTCGTTTGTCTCAACAACCCTGAGCACAAAGACACACAACTCATAGTCTAATATTTCACAATGAACACCACAACATTAGTGTACAGATAGCCTAGTCCGTACAATGTAGTTGCAAATAAATTTTAATGTGAAGTTTTAAGTTGATCTACGATACAGAGCCATTGCTGCTTCACTGTTTCTGCTACAACATCCACATTTTACAGATTAAAGTCAAGAGTCTCCAACTGTAACTTAAACCTGCAAGGTTGTTAAGTTCCTGATGCACATCGTTTAGTTGATAGTCATTATTTTCACACTCGATAATGAACAGTGTCCAGCTCTATTTCCCACCCTGGGAAAAGGAAATAAGTACTAATCAATAGTGTACAAATTGCAGTGACCAGTAATCTATTGTGATTTCAAGATGCAATCTGTAGAGCGCAGTTCAAAGCCCACAATCAACACTCCAGAGTTGAAAGTTGCTTAATAATCAACAGTCCACATCATTATGAAAACGTCATTGAAACACAGAAGCCGATTCGGAGAAGTAAACTTGCTTGCGCCAAATCACTCATCGAATCACGGCCTTAAAAATAGACTTTTACGGTTTTTCATAGCTACCAGTTTCCTTTAGATTTTAGAATGAGTTTTTTGTCAAGAAATTTATTTAAATTTCCGTGCCCTTGCTATTTAGAATTACGCTGACATGTCAGTTCGTTTATTTAAAAAAAAACGTGACTTAACTGAGTCACGCTATGGTCAAAATATTTCGTCATGTTCTTCTTCGCGAAAGCTAGGACAAGTTAATGACCAAGGAATGAGGGATGGGGTTCATACTATCAGGGATCCATGTTACCACAGGGAGAAGGGTGCGGAGCAGACGCATAAGGGGAAATGGCAGCAAACACAGGTATGATAAATCATCAACTTTAAAATTTACACCACTTGAGCTCGTATCTTGAGTGACCGTAATATATTTTGCTCCCTGGGAGGAGGAGAAAAACGGCGGGGTCCAATGAAAGTAGGAACGAAGGTGCTAGCGAGCTGTGAAGCTGGAATGAATTCGCCTAAGGGCCTCTTCATATGAGCCCGGTTGACCGGGCTGGCCCGGTTTCCGAGATCTCGCCTCACTCCTATTTCCTTTGTAAAAATTGCGATGTGTTCATATGAGAAGGCGGGCCAGCCCGGTTACCGAGATCTCAGTTTCTACAACCGAGATTTCGGCAACCGGGATGAAAATTTTCCCATATGAACACTCCAGCCCGGTTACCGGGATGGAAATGTTTTTGACAAATTAGCTTCGCTTTCGAAACTGGGCGGCCAAAATAGCATAATTTTGCCGTGTTGGCATTTCCACTTCAAAAGTATTCGAATTAGCTTTATTTTAGTAAAGTTACAAGAGTCGACAAAGCTATGATAGTCGCGAACAATACTTGTTTATGTGGCGCCATTTTGGTTTTGTTTCTTGAATTTCATCCCGGTAACCGGGCTGAAATTTCCCATATGAACAGACGACAAAATTCATCCCGGTAACCGAGCCAGCCCAGTTACCGGGATCATATGAAGAGGCCCTAACTTGCCGTGGCACGTAAACATTACATCACTGAAACACAGAAGCCCATTCGAGGAAGTCCCTTGCTTTCGCCAAGTTGAATAATTCGACAGTCAAATGCAAGCATTTTTTTGGCAGTTTTGCTTTTCTTCGCCAAAATCTTTAGGGAAAGTTGTGTAGAAAAGTACAAGGAATTCAATGGAGTTAACATTTCTTCGACGAGAGCAAGGACGAATGTACTAGGGAGCTTAAGTTTGAAAGCTAGCATGAACTCGCGATCGCTATGAACTTAGTAATTATGATGTAAAGTATGTATGCATGAGTGCCAAGAAGTGAGTAATACTGCCCTCCATAATTTCCCCCCGACCACAGGCCTTAAAAGTAAGAAATTAGAAATGAGAGCCAAGATAAAAGAAAAATCTTTGACCCCGGCGGGATTCGAACCCATGACCTCCGGATTAGAACACCGTCGCTCAACCAACTGAGCTACGAGGCCAGGCTGAGTCACGCTGTGATCAAAATAATAATTTCATCACCCTCTTCGTCACGCACGCTAAAACAGAGTGATTAGGCAAGTCGTGTCTTGATTTATATTATCATCGCAAGCACGTAAAAGATACGATAAATCACCAACTTTTACCTGGCCGTAATATATTTTGGACCCCAAGGGCAGAGAGAAAAACGGCGGGGTTAATGCCCCCCGGGGCTTTTCTTGTTTCCTTTTTTTTGGTGGTCACTTGCCCCAGACCTCCACTTTTCATTCAGTGAAACAAAATACTTGTCGCATCTTTCACTACACAGTTAAGGCATCGTATCTTGACTAACCATAATATATTTTGCATCCTAGGTAGGGGAGGGATAACAACAGTGGGGTGTAATGCCCCTGAGGCTTTTCTTAGTGGTCACTTAGCCCACACCCCCGCTTTTTGCTCACCCAAACAAATACTCATCATGTCTTCTGCTACACAGCTTAAGGCTTGTGTCTTCAGTGACTGAAAAACAAATTGCACCCACAGGAGAGGGAGAACAACAGCGGGGTCTAATGCCCCTGGGACTTTTCTTGTTCTCTTTTTTAAAGAAACAACCCACACTTCCTGGACGACAAGAGTTCGGAGTGCATGTTATGACTCTAGAAAACGAGAAGCAAACGAAGTAAGGTCTCCACCTGAAATCTTTTTCTTTATGGGTAACAGCATAAAACACTATGGTGCATCCCAGAAAATGAAAAAATAAAACAAAAAACAACACAGCTATATACTCAAGAAGAAAACAAACAAATAAAAATAAGACATCATGTGGAAAGAACTTAAATCATATAAAGCTGAACTATAACTACATAGAGTAGACTACAAAAGCACTCTCTCTTTACCCTTCGAATCACTGAAGTTCTCCTGTTTAAATCAACTGATTTGATCCTAAGGTACAAACAGTTGAGGCAAGTAACAAACTCAGTTCATGTGTATCTTACATGACTCTGATAATGCACTATAACTTGATAGCAAAAACCATATTTAGAAACCAGAAAATATAAAATTTAGAAGTGTGCAAGCTAGACAAATTTACCCTTATAGTTTGAGAAAACTTTATTTAAAAATAATCTCAATCTTAAACAACTTTTCCAAAATTTCATGCTTCAACAATAGCAAAACACCACACTTTCTTATGGCATAAAGACACAATGAAACTTGACACTTCACAATCCACTCATAAATGTTTTATTTCCATCAGAGAAATTTTGATTTACTTATAATTCTTGTTACTTCAAGAAACAAAAGTACCACTGCAACTAGTTACTATATTACAAAACAAAAAAAAATGAAGTAACTAGCCTAATATTTCGATAAATCCGCAGGCTAACAACTATGAAAAACTACATCACCTTCTCTTTTCTAGATAACAGCGTAATTCAATGCAGTCACACCAGTGTTGTCATGATAACAGCTAGATAATTATGCAGACCTCTCAACCACAACAAATAAGAAAATGCAAGATTTTCAAAACTCAACCCCCCAAAAAACAGAAAAATGCTAACATTTCCAAAAAACAAGTCTATTACATTTTAGAAATAATTGTTTTCGTGTCATTTACATTCACTCAGAAAGAAAAGGACTGGTGCAGACTGATATCTACATAACAGGAACCTTAAGCAAGCACGACATCAACAGCATCACGTGAGGCTCACAAACAATTCGGGGTTGAACCTGCACAGTACAGACTGTAAATCAACTTAAACTGACCATGATTTTTGTTTTTAAGTCATCCAATTGTTGCCGCCATTGGTGTCCTTCCTCAAGGTCCCTTATCACATTATAATATTCTTTCAACAGCCATCTCTCTCATGCTTCACACATGTAAGAATCAACTGTGAACTGTTCACAATTAGAATTACTTTTGGAATATTCATTGTATTCTGACCAGTGGGACAAAAGATCAAAACACAAGGAAAAACCACAAATTAAAGAAATTGACATTGTAGCTTAATGTAGTTCATTCATTTCATATCCAATTGCTTTTCTTTCCCAGCAAAATAAGCATTCCAGAAACAATAGTATTCTTAGTTTTTTACAATAAATTACATTTATCATTAGATTTTTTCAACCTGTTTCCTGGACAATTAGCACATCGCACAGAATTCTGGCTTCTTTTGCGACATCCAAATTGGGGGGCTTGGAAACTAGGTAGCGCCGTGGCTTAAACAATGCCATTGTTTTTCCGCGCACGCAATTGGCTAGCTGGCTGTGTCCTTCCGTGACCTTGAGACAAATAGATCACATGAAAAGAAAAATGGCGTCCCAGTAAACGTAAACAAACAGTTCCACGGTCTTTGTTTGTAAAAGGGTGACCACTGCTGCAATAAAGCTCGGAAGATAGGTGCTGCTCGTAAGAAGAGTTCTTCTTACGTAGTAGAGTTCTTCTTATGTAGTTCATTCATTTCATATCCAATTGCTTTTCTTTCCCAGCAAAATAAACATTCCAGAAACAACAGTATTCTTAGTTTTTTACAATAAATTACATCTATCATTAGATTTTTTCAACCTGTTTCCTGGACAATTAGCACTGAGGAAAGTAGAAGTCTTCCTGCAAAACCTGGAAACTTGAGAGGTCTGCACATTGTCTCAAGTGATGTCTCTAAAAATGATAACAGTTTGATCCTATCACAACTATGTAGCAGTGGTCTTCTTAGGATTATATCCCCTTGACTTTGATAATAATCGTAATGAATATCATCATGGCAATGTAACACGCGTAAGTTTTCTGCCAATCAGACCTACTACATTATATTTTTTTATTTATTTAATCGAAATTAGTGGATGAAAAGGTACAGAGAACTATGACTTTCATACAAAAATCTTCATTCATCAAATGGTTCTACTGTACATGTACCTACAATTTCCTTACCTACAAGAGACTGAAATTTTGAGTATCCAAACAAAATCTGGAGACATTGAACTAACCTGTAGAAGCAGCCTAACCCCTAACTATCTGTCTTTTAGTACACCCTACAGCACAAAAACAGAGGAAAACTTTACTTCTAAGAACCTATTCTGACCCTATCCAAAAGTTACAATTTTACCTACACCACACTAAAGCACTCTACGTAGAAAAAACATACACACGTAGCTGTCCATGCAGAACCATGCAGTCACACTTTTTTAATTTGTCCCAAATGTCCACAACTACATAACAATGTGTTCATAATTATACAAATCAGCAGAAAGTTGTCCAATGAAAATACACTGCAACTCTGCAGATTGCATAAAATCTTCCAAAAACCCAAATGAAGACAGCATTAAATTGAAAATGGTGTGACAGAGGGTTTTCTGACTTCCCAGGGAACACATCACTTCACTAGCTACATGTTCCACCAAGAACCTGCCTGAACTTGCAGGAAAACACTTTGGAAGTGCAAGCAGTTATTCCCTCATCTACTTCTAGTGGAAAAATTTCATGAGCCTAGTCATCTCCCCATAGAATGAAGTTTCGCTTAATCCCAACAGTTTAAGGTGGTATTTTTTCTTTTTACAAGTACATGTATGGACAACAACAGAAAATCATTCTTGTAAATTTCTGCACGACTTTCAGCCCAGTCAGCCTTGTTCACACTTCAAGCAAAGCAAAGGACAATTTTTGTTTACATTTCTTATGTTCTGAGTTCCCACAGTTATTTTTAGATAAAAGCTCACTAATTGTGTTAAAAACAAAAGCATACAGCTGAACTTTGTGATCACCAAAAAAAAACCTTAAATCACCTCGCTTCTACAAGAGTAATAAATTGTACTTAGCTTGTATCAAAATCCCAAAACATGCTTGTTTCTCAGTATTCAAATTGACTCTGCTTAGAAATCAAAAGGGTAGCCTTCAACAAATAAATAATTTCCCTCAGACAAACGAATAATTTGCCTCAGAAATTGAAAACAAAAATAATTACAAACCATTGCATGCATGGAAATTCGCAAACTTTAAGTCAAGTTCATCACCTTGTGCTTTTTTTTTTCAGAAATTTGTATGCCCCACACAAGTCCACATGCCAACTCAAAAAAAAACTCAGCTGCCAAATCTCAGTCTTCAAACCAAAATAAAGTAGATCCTAGTTAATCAAGGTCAAATCCAAAAACTTCACAATCCTGCTATATAAATAAATAGCGATCTCAATTGAAGTGCCTCTTTTCTGCCACTGATAGCATAACGGTTTTAGATTAATTAGCACACCTCCACTCCAAAACCAGTTGTAGCAATTTTTATCATGATATGACAATCTTTGAGGTGCAAAAAAATGTTATGCAAATTAGCTGGCTGCACATTGAATGTGCAGCCAGCTAATTTGCATAAGTAATTCAAAGCCAAGGTTTGACACCTCTCCGTCCTTGAGGTTTTAGCTGAACACACTAGGAAATCAGACAAACGCCCACAAAAAAGTAATTCAAGCTCTCCTAAACTGAAATGAAAGTAACCGCAATTTCCGGATTAATGAACATACAACACTAATGTTGGTAAACTCAAGAATACAATTGTGTAACCGGTAATATTGAATTGAATAAATTCTCCGCCCCACTACCTGTAAGACTGGGAAAAAGGTTTTCAAAACAAAATGATGATTTTAGAGTCGTAATACAACTTAACATTCAAGGTACATTCATTGTAAATGAAAACCTGGCAATCGGTTAATCTTTTGTTTTGTTTTGCTTCTTTTTTATTGCACAAATAACAGAATCTTCCAGGTATATGCATGCTACCTAAGGAAGACAGAATAAGCTATAAAGCGATGTTAGACATTCCACTTCCAGGTATATGCTACCCAAGGAAGACAGAATAAGCTAAAGCGCGATGTTAGACATTCCGCTTCTAGGTATATGCTACCCAAGCAAGACAGAATAAACTAAAGCGCGATGTTAGAAATTCTGCTTCCAGGTATATGCTACCCAAGGAAGACAGAATAAGCTTTAAAGCGACGTTAGAAATTCCGCTTCCAGGTATATACTACCCAAGGAAGACAGAATAAGCTAAAGAGCGATGTTAGAAATTCCTCTTCCAGGTATACGCTACCCAAGGAAGACAGAATAAGCTAAAGCGCAATGTTAGACATTCCTCTTCCAGGTATACGCTACCCAAGGAAGACAGAATAAACTAAAGCGCGATGTTAGAAATTCTGCTTCCAGGTATATGCTACCCAAGGAAGACAGAATAAGCTATAAAGCGCCGTTAGAAATTCCACTTCCAGGTATATACTACCCAAGGAAAACAGAATAAACATTAGCTAAAGAGCGATGTTAGAAATTCCGCTTCCAGGTATACGCTACCCAAGGAAGACAGAATAAACTAAAGCGCGATGTTAAAAGTAATGCTTCCAGGTATATCATACCCGAGGAAAACAAAGCGTAACGATAGCGATCAAGTTTCCAGGTACAGCATATTATGTGAGAAAATCAGAATAAAGGTAGAGCGCGATGCTAATATTTCGCCTTAAGGTATACACGTATTTAAAATTGTAATTCTTATTTCCACTTACCAAAGGTCTCTCGTCTCTTTTTGTCTCGATTCCATAGCTTCGTGGAGCGGTCGTCGTTTAGACGCGCGCGATTTTCAAAACCTTACATTTCCCGCCACCATTGTGTTACACGCAAAACACAAATTCAATATAATGTTTTGAAGAAAGCCTGTTATTACCCAAGCAGTCGCTACAAGTAGGTATTTAGGTTGGAAACCTTCTATTCTTGGAATAAAGTAAGTAAAATATCAAAAGGAAACGCAATGACTCGCGGCTGGGAAAGGTTTAATACATGATACTAGTGTAGCTCGAATAAATTATAATCGAATCATGAAAGCGCCACCACGTCCCGTGGGTCCTCTGACATACGTTTCTTCACATAAAAGTCAGTAGCCTAAAAATTTGATCGATGTCGGGTTCTTGCTCGACCTACATGCAAATGACTATAGTGGCGGTCTAGCAAGGAAAATATACCATAAAACTGAAACGACGAACACATGTCGCACCACATCATTACAAACGGCGTGACAAGTCTGGATACTCCTCTGGGCCTGTTCTAGATTTCGTTTCCTGGCGTATGGTGACAAGTCGTGCGACCTAAACCCTTTGTGTTGCTGGAATTCGACAGAGCCAAAAGGAGGTTACTCGAGAAACAGAAAAACTTACCTGAAAATCCACGCACTTGCGCTGACTGCGCTCGTTCTTTCCTGTAATAATTTTAACTTCACGGCGTGATCGCCTTTCTCATAATCTTAATGTAGGCATGCTGTTAAGTAACCGCAAGGACATATACCGATCGCACGTGTTGATATAATTCTCTTCATTGCTGACAGAAATGATTGGCGTAAAATAACGCTTTTAATGAATGCATGCTGCGAATTTTTTCCATGGCCAAAGTTCCTCATGACCCGTGACTTCACAGACGTGAGACACGCATCATCCAAATTTACATCTCTAACATAACATAAACTGGTCAGGTCACAAAAAAAACTGATGCACAGTAGTAAAGGGGGCCCATATGGGCGCTAATGCTGGCTTCTGATTGGTCGAGAGGGTTGCTAACCGGAAATGCAACCGCTGACCAAGGGTTGCTAAGGGTTGGGGGGGCTCAACCGGAAGTGACGTCACCGGAAGTGTCCGGAAACCGGAAGTCACGTGTTTTGGAAGGGGAAACCGCGGACCAGGTGGAAAAAAGGGATCGCGGGCTCATGCAACCGGAAGTCACGTGGTTTTGAAGGAGAAACCGCGGACCAGTCTGAAAAATCGATCGTGGGCTCAAGGTGGAGTAAAACCGCGGAGCAACGCGGGCGCAAAGTCCAAAGTCCAACTTGGGCAGCGGGGGTAGGTATAAAAAGAGAACCATAAGGGTGAGAGGATAGTAATGAGTTTCTACATCACCCTCCTCAGTGATCAAGTGCAAGGCACGGGTCAAAAATTTACGGCGCGACTGCCTCGTTCCTATTATTTGGTGGAAGATGATTGGGAAGTGGCTTTGGTGCATATCTCCCACCCGGGGTTTAATCAATCCTTGGAAGATCAAACCAAGCAGAATTGGACACAAGAAGATAGTCAAAAACATTGGATGAACACAGATATCAAATACATGCCAAAACGTGCGGATGGAACGACCCCAGTGAAAGTCACCAAACAAATCTATTTGCCGCCAGGGTATTACTACAATTTGAAAGAAGCCTGGATTGCCATCGCCTACGAAATGGAAAAACAACACATGGAAGTCATGATGGATATAGCCAAAATGAACGTGGATGATTTAGCCAAACGACAACAACTAGCCGCTCTTAACCTGGCTCAACCCTACGTGAAAATCACCAATACGGGCGTTGCCCCTGAATTAGATTCGTTGTATGTACTCATACCGGCCAACATGCAATTTGAAATGGAATGGAAATTGGCTGGCCTGATGGGATTGGTCAAAGATGGAACGCCCACGGAACGCATTGTCCAAGAAAAGAATTATCTGGTAAAACATATCGTGGATTACGACGATCGCCATAAATGGACACCCACCCTTGGTCCTCCCGCCAAATATCCCCCGTTGGGTCACGTCTCCGTCAGCTTTACCCACCCCGCGTTTCATTATTACCTCTTCTTGGGTCCGAATTTGAGTCGACAACCCTTTCCTACCACCCCCACGGTGAAACCGCAACAAGGACAACAACAATTGATGATTTATACGGATCTGGTGGCACCGAGCATTGTGGGAAATCAAGAAAAAGGGTTTTTACGTACCTTGGATGCCGGCAATACCGAGCATCAATTTGATACCAGGCAACGGATGTATTTTCCTCTTGGCCAAACCATCTTTGACAGCATTGCCATCGACATTCAAACAGCCGACGGACAGCCGGCTCCTTTCAAACAAGGCCGAACCATCGTCACCCTTCAACTCTCCAGAAAAAGTCAACGAACATGAACAGTCGATTGTGTAATAAAGATCACAAAACAATAAAGTGTCATGGAACATGCTTTATTGGTCATTCATTTTGTTGACAACAAGTGAGAAAAAAATGAGTCCAAGGTCCTTTTTACGAGAAGCTGATACAGGTTTTCATCCGTGCAATGGCTTGGGTTTTGGTCTGGCCCAGAAAGTAGAGAGTTTTGCGGTGCGCCTCATAGGGATCGTGTAGTTCTCCCCAATATCCTTCCATGACGTTGTCGCGTTCGTAACAAATGCCATACCACAAAGGATTGTCTTTCCAAGTGGTCTTGACTTCCTTCACAAATTCCGGGTCTTCTTTCCAACGTTGAAGAGGGGTGACTTGAAGGACGGACAGAGGAACGACGTGTTGGCAGGAAGGACAAGTGAGGATCTGTTTGGAGTAGGACTTGTCCGAGGCGATAGCACAGCCGGCATGACAAGGTTGCCCACAGCACCTCAAGGTGGCATGATTGACGACAGGTGTCAAACAGTTCACACATGGTTTGGATTGCGCCATCAGGCAAAAGGATCAAAGAGCGGATTGGTCAAGAGTTCAAATTCGGTGCTAGTGATGATGCCTTCGAGCTGGAGTCGGTACACTTCTTGATAAGTGAGTTGGTAACGCAAAGGCTGGACCAGGTCTAAGATTTGTTGTCGGATCTCCCCTAAACGTTGTAGGATTTTCACGGCTTCCGGACTGATCTTGTCGGCTTTGTCGCTCATTTACCACTGGTAGTAGTTTTTCAAAGTTAACAAACACAATTCGTGACGACTGAGATGTTTTTCACTGTGAAGACGAAGCAGTTCAAAATAAGAAGCTTTGAAACGGATTTCCTCCAAGTCTTTTTCGAGTTGAGCCAACAAGGCCCGTAGACGATCAATCACTTGTTGGGCTTCTGGACTGAGGACTGGATCATCCATGAGTGTGAAACATGGAGGGGGACGGTGGGTTTTTTATAGAGAAACAAAGGGGTCACGTGGGACGGAATGGGCCAATGAGAGGGAAGACCCCAGGATGCTTTGGGAGGGGAAGGGGTGGGGGGACCCCCCTCCCCCCTCTTTAGATAGCCCATAAGGCATTGCGCGGATCAGGGTATATAAGTCAAGCGAGGCCCCAGGACGCCATTCCTAGCTTTGAGTCTGGTCTGTGTGACTTTTGTCTGTTGTGTGAGTTGAAAAATGTCCGAAACAAGAAGGCCCTTGGGCTCCCTAGCCGGCGATATCAATGTGAGTGGAGAAGACGTGTTGAGAACCAGAGTGGCGCCGGAGAGGACGCCGGTGGAACGGCACACCATCAGCATGTACGCCAGGAGGGAGGAAGCGTGGCGGCCCCTTACCAGACAGCGCGTGGCTGCGTTTCTTCGTTTGATGATATGATGTTTCGTGGAGACGGAAAATGGACGCCCTCTTCAGGCTGTCACATGCAGGTTGTTGAAGAAAAGTCTCGTCCAAAAAGTCATCCCGTGGATTCACAACCACTTGGTTTGGACCACAATGGAGAGGTACTGGCCCATCACCTTACCACAATTCAGAGAAGTGAACGCCTTCTTTGCCGACCACTTGCCGCGCGTGCACAAAGATGACGAATGGGCCGCCATTACGTATTTTTTTAAAGTTGTCGCGCAGGAAAGGAGGGACGAATATATGCGGTTGGAAGAGATGGAGAGGGAAGCCATGGAGACCGTAAGGCGTTGTTTAAAATAATGAACATTTTTTTATTCCTGTTGAGTTTTTTATTGTGAGTCAAGACGCATGTGAGTCAAGAGACCTTATTTATGATGAACGTGCAAAACCAGTGTTGTGAGTTCTTAAACTTTTAATTAAAAAGAGTTCATGTTTTTTACAAATGGTTGTTCGTGTTGTTGCCACGCGGGTGGGGCGCTCCTATTTACAATTGAAAAAGTAAAAACTAAAAAGTGACTATGTACAATTGGAAAAAGTAAAAACTAAAAACATCACAAATGAAAGTCTTCCAGTTCCAGGCGTAATTGATCAATGTTCTCGGGTAGACAGAAGGTGCGGTTGAATAAGGCTTGAATTTCATCTCGGGTGTTGTTGTCCACATCCCGGGATCCCACGATAGCACTGCTTTGATGAAGGGTGGGCTTTTTAGGACCCCAAGGGACAAATTGACTGCCTGTGACCAGGGTGGCGGCATTCTCATTGACTTGGTAGTAATGGTCCGAGCGGTACCACGTTTGACTGGGGATGTCAAAGAGATAGACGGGTTTGCCTTGATCCATAGCCAATTGCACGGTCCAACCGGTACCCCCTTTCACGCGTTTCTTATCCTGTTCCAAGATGCCAAAGGCATAGAGGGTATGGGCTTTCTTGGCAATTTGATAATTGCGTTGCAGCAATTGTAGGGTGTAAAAATGGCTGGGCATTTGTTTCCCTAGTTTCTCCGCCGCTTGGTGAAGATGTGGGTTGGCCAGCATGAGGACTTCCACGGTGGACGGGGTGATAAAGGTCGCTCGAGGATGGTTCGGGGGGACTAGGACTTCGACTTGCATCCCAAACTGTTTACCCAGTTCTTCGACCAATTCGTCGGTGCCTTTGGCTCCCCCAGTGTACACCACATGCCCATGACCAATTTGAAGTTCCAAGGTACCGAGGTCGTGTTCTCCGATCATCTCCATGTCGGGGGGCATTGCTTTGAGAATGACGATCTAGAGACCAAGGGAGCTCCTTAAATAGGGCAAGCTGACCAATGGGAAGACAAGAGGTCCTTATAGGGTCATAACAAGCTGACCAATGGGAAGATGAGAAGTCCTTATAGGGTCATGAGAAGCTGACCAATGAGAGCCAAGGGTCGAGGGTATAAAAAAGGCATGGGTGGGTGAAAATCGTGAGCACGATGTCTGTTGATCGGAAGAGAAAGCCAAGCGACCACCCTGCGGGGAAGAAGAAAAAGAAAGAGAATGTGGCCTGTGATCCTGTGGTACGCGAGGTGGTGGAAGATACCCGAGCGGCTGTATAAGATATGATGAAAGAATTGAATAACATGGTGGAGCCATCGACATCCCCGCCTGAATACATCGTACCGTATGCCCAAGACCCTCCCAGTTCGGTGGACACCATGGTATGCCCTTGCCATGACGTGCGTTTGGAGGCACGAGAATCTCAAAACGGATGGAAGTATGTGAAATGTCCCATCCAACCCTGTTTGCTGTTTTGTGGGCAAGATCAAGCTCCCGACTATATGAAAGCCGTGTATAGTCAACCTCATCCAGAAGTGCTGGACATGTGGACTTGTTTGCAATGCTTTTGCCATGAACCCGCCACGTTGCAACAGAGCCATTCGACTCAGAACCCCGATCGCTTGTTTCTGAATTGTTCCAAGAAAAAGTGTGGCTTCTTCCGGTGGGCCGATCAACCGTTGGGTCCCAAGTACTGGAGCTGGTTTCATGACAACCCACCCAAAAAAGCCGATCCACTCGCTGAATCGCCTTTAGCCAGCCGTGATGCTCAAGGGTATCCCAAGCGTGGCGTGGACATCCCTGGCCCACCCCCTCGAAGGAAAGAGGACCGACCCCTGACAGACTATGAGAAACAATTGCTACGAGAAATTCAAGAGCTCAAGAACCGTCAAGAAATGATGGTAGCCCCAGCGCCACCACCCCCCAAGTACAGTGACAGTGTGGAGAACTGGCAGAAAGGTCTAGAGAGTGTCGTGTATGACGGTCTCTTTTAAAGGAGAGAACGAATAAAATTTTTTATCAATGTGACCATGGAGTCTGCTGTGTGGATGTCTTATGCGTGGGAGTCTGTCTTGTCCCTGGTGCAATGGCAATGCCATCAATCGCTTTGCCAAATGTTATATGATCACCAACCCGGGTCCAAGATCCCGATTCCCTCATGTCCCGAGGACACGCATCCTCTCCAGATCTTTGAAGAGACCCACGTGGATCGCAACCTGTATCGATGGGTGGTGTTTGTCTTATGGTTAAAAGCGCATCCGGACGCGTGGCGATGGTATCGAATCATTCAAAAGGCGCATCCCCACACGGTCCCCACCATACCGACCTTATGGGATGAATGCCAGAACGTATGGCCCCTCGAAAGAAAAAGGTCTCCCAACCATGGTTGAGTCGTTACCACGATCCTCGTGCCCCGGGCAGTTTAGGAGGCGTGCAACGGTTTGCCAAAGCCCATCGTCTCCCCTTGAAACAAGCCCAACGGGTCTTGGAACGGGATTTGGCCTACACGTTACATAAACCGCGACGTCGACGTTTTCCGACCGTCCCCGTGATCGTGGGAGGGTTGGACGATCAATGGGTCGCGGATTTAGTGGAAGTGCAACCGTTGGCCAAATATAATCGGGGCCTACGATACTTGTTGACGGTGGTGGATGTCTTGTCGAAATACGCGTGGGTGCAACCCTTGAAAGACAAAACCGGCGTGGCCCTAGTGAAAGCCTTTGAGAAGATTTTGAAAGGACGACGACACCCCAACCGATTGCAAACGGATCGAGGGAAAGAATTTTATAATCGGACATTTCAACGATGGCTCGACGAGCAAGGCATTCATCATTTTTCCACCGAAGGAGATGCGAAAGCCAGTGTGGTGGAACGATTTAACCGCACCTTGAAAGAACGGTTGTACCGGTATTTCACGGCGGCCAACACCTTACGCTTTGACGATGTCTTACCCGAGTTGGTGCAAGGCTACAATGCCACCCGGCATCGAAGTATTGGCATGGCCCCTCGAGACGTGACGTGGGACAACGAAGAAGCCGTGTGGAAACGATTGTACGGTCCACGGTTGAAAGGCCAGAAAAAACCTAAATTCAACGTAGGCGATCGGGTGCGTCTCAACAAGATTCATTGCACCTTTGAAAAAGGCTATTTACCTGGTTGGACCGAAGAAGTGTTTGTGGTGCATCGTGTGATCCCCGGCCCCGTGCCTACCTATAAGATTCGCGAATGGGATGATACCCCCGTCCAAGGCACGTTTTATGAAGAGGATTTACAAAAAGTCCATGTATCCGACGTGTTTCGCATCGAAAAGGTACTTAAGCGTCAAAAAGATCGATGGTTGGTCAAGTGGAAAGGATGGCCGGACAAGTACAATAGTTGGATTGCTCGCGGTGACGTGACCTCTCTCCAACCACCCCAGAGGAAAGAGACAAGGCCACCCAAGCCATCCAAAAGACGACGACGCGACTAAAAAAATGACGTGGGTGCCCAATTCTTCGTTTTACGTGACGTTGATGAGTCATGCGAGTACCAAGGAGTTTAGTGGCAACAAACCTCATCAGTTCAGAAACCGGTTGCCGAAACCCATCCGATTTGTGGGACGAGGATGGATGGTAGGCATGGTGAGTTTATCCTTACCCACCATTCCCGTGGTAGCGGAAGAAGGAGGAGTGGGCGAGTCCCATCCTCTGTTGTACGTACGATGGCACGAACGGGTGTATGACTAAGACGATCAAGGCAACGATCGATGGTACCATGAACGTCGCGAACTCACTGTCTACGGTCGAGATATGAAAAAGGAGATGGCCTCGTCGACGGGATCGCAGTTTTTTCATCAACTGGTGTACCGTTACCAGCAAGCCCGTGCGAAACAAACTGCCCCCAAAAACAAATGGACAGAAAACAATGGCCTCAAATTGATCCCGACCTTTGCATGGACCTCCGAAGGGGATTTGTTGTTGAATACCACCCATGTGGATTACAAAGCTCAAGTAGCGCACGTGTCATGGGGCAGAACCTTGGCCCTGAAAATGGGATGGATCGAACAAGTGTCTCCCGGCCAGTATCGATTGGGTCCGAATCTCTTGCCAGAATTTCAAGGCATGTCCACCATTCCCACCCCGACGGATGTCCTCGATACCAGCACGAAACCCACCTTTTGGAAAGTGGAGGGGGATTATGTGAAGTTGAGTCTATCGTGCCCATGGCGGTTTGTGAATTTGAACGAGACCTTTCGTCCCTCGTCGGAATTTGCTCCGACGCGTCCTTTGCACGTGTATTGCAATGTAGGGACCAGCAGCATGGTAGGAGGTCGCATCACGGATCTCTTGCGAGAAATCAAGTACCAGCCACAAAACACCACCCACTTTGAACCTCGACACATTCAATATGTCCCAGTACGCAACGAAGTGGTGGAAATCGTGGAAACGCAGATGGCGGAAACCAATGGGGATCTAGTCCAATTTGGCGAAGGGCATGCTCTCCTCACCCTGCACTTTAAAAGGGACGTGGTGGTGTGAAGAAGAAGACAAAAATGTCGTTCTACGTTACGTTACCCAGTCATGCCAACCGCCATGAATTTCCCCACAACCAAGCCAATTCCTTCAAGATTCGTTTACCGAAACCGTTGCAGTTATCCGGAGGTGGATGGCAAGTGAGGTTGAGTGCCATTTCCTTACCGGATACCCGTGTGAATTTGTACGAGTTGGTGAAGAAAGATGGGTACATCCTAGCGACGTCCTGGGAGATCACCTATCCCGCCCCGGGTAAAACCGATGGCACCATGGCCGCGCGCATAGGCACGACGCAAACCCTCATCCAAGACGTCCAAGATATGGATTGGGTGGCGGATGGTGTGAGTTTCATGAAAGCCACGATTGCCCACTTGGAACAACGACGCCACGAAACGGCGATTCAAGGAGGCCGGTTTACCAACGATCAAGGCAAACACACCTACGTCAAGTTCAAGTGGGAAGGGGAGGATCTGCTCATCGACAACACGAATGTCTGCCATTGTGGCAACAAAACACCGGTCCTTACCATCTACACCAAGTTAGCGCTCAAGATGGGATGGTTACGTAAAATTAGCAGTGGGTTGGTTTTGGGTCCGAACTTACAGCAAGAATTCCTGGGGGATCAAATCCCCGACTTGACCAACAACAGCGCTTGGAACGATGTGAACGACGATCAGAGCAACCCGGTCTTTTGGACGGTGCGTTCGATTTTACCGGATTATTTACAATTGAGCATGAGTTGTAATTGGCGTTTCACCAACTTGAATACGGCGTTTCGGGCGGTGGTGGGAGAACCCACGCGATCGTTGCACGTGTACTCGGACATCGCAGGCAGCAAGGTGGTGGGCAACCGCGTGACCGATTTGTTGCCTGAAATCCAGTACAAGCGACAAGGACGCGGCACCCTGTACTTTGAACCGTTGCACATTCAATACATGGCTCTTCGTAACGAGGTGGTGGAAATCATTCACGTTCAAGTGGCCAAAACGATTGGTAGGGGAGGAGACTTGGTCAAGTTTGGCGACGGCCATACCATTGTCACGTTACACTTCAAAAAGACATAAAAAGGGGAGGACTTGGCCAAGGGAGTGACCAATCACAACAAGATGCCCAAGACGAGAAGACGTCGAAGGAGACGAAGACAACGAGGGGGTCTCTTGCCTCTGGCTGCACTGATTCCAGCCTTGATCGCTGGAGGGAAAGCCGTGGCGTTGGGTGCCGCGGGGGGTGCGGCGAGTTACGGGGCCAAAAAAGGGTTGGAAGCCGCCTTTCGAAAAAGAAGACGATGAGGACGGTATAAAAAGAGATGAGTCCTGTGACACAAACCAAACGTGATCTTTGGTAACGCGTGAAGAGTACGATGCGTGGGGGAAGTTTGACACGATTTCGGACAGACGAGTGGTATGATCAACAGGGCAAAGGGTTGGTGACGGATCTCTTGCGTGGGGGGTTCCAAGGCCTTAAAAGCACGCGAAATCCTTTAAAACTGCCTAGTAATATCAAGAGAGGCTTGGAAACGGGTTTGACTCGCGGTATCAAACGAAAAGCCGAAGACGTCATTAAAAAAGAAATTACCAAACAAGCCAAGAAAGCCTTGAGCCATAAGAACGTGAAACAAGCCGTGCGGGTAGCCAGTGCCTTATTTCCCAAGCAAAGCAAACGTGCGCGAGATATTTTGGGAGTCTAAAATGGAACCCGTGCCTTCGCGACCTCGACGGATTCGTAGTGATCGAGGGTTGTCTCAATGGGGAGGACTGTATCCGTTTTGGAAACTGATGCGACGACAGCGTGGCGGCTGGTTGAGTCCCGAGGTGATGAGACTACCCGGGTTTGATTTGAGACAACGCTTAGCACGACGACGGTATAAAAACCCCTCACGACGACGGGGTGCTACCACTCGACGACGACGTTAAACATGCCTGACGTGAGTACGCAAACGCCACCGGCTCACCCACGTTCCGAAGGGACCGTCAACCCCGCGTTACGGATTTTCAAGGTGCCGTCGACGGACATTAGCATCAATGCCTATCGCATGGTCACCGTTCAACCCACCACCACGGGCATCAATCCTATGGAATTCATCATTCCGGGGTTGGACGATTTTGTGGATTTGGGACGCAGTTACTTTACCATGGAATTGAGATTGAAAAAGAGTACGAACGATGACTTGGTGGCCAATGAAAAATTGTGGCCCGTCAACAATTTGGCCCATTCCATCATCAAACAAATTGACTTGCATTTGAATGGCACGTTGATCAGTCCTCAATCCGACACCTATCATTACAAAGCGTACCTGGAAACCTTGTTGAATTATGACCGAGAAGATGGCAAGACCGTGTTAGGACCCCAAGGATGGTTCAATCAAGTGGATTCCCCACCCCAATGGACGGGCAACAATACCGACAATGGCACACCGCATGCAGACTACAGGAATCTCCCTGCCAATCACAAAGGAGCCTTGGCTGCCATGGTCGCCGAAACCGCCAAGTATGCTGGAGGCGTCACCCACAGTCTGGTGTTTACCCCGCACCTGGAAGTGTTTCATACCGGCAAACTGTTGGTGCCAGGCATCGAAATCAAGATGAAATTTCATTTCAATGGTCCGAACCTGTTTTTGAATGGCGTGGGTCTGGCTGGCCGATTGATGGAAGGCGATGTCAAACTACGGTTTCATATCTGTCAACTGCGTTTGAATGACGCCATCTACCAGAGTTTGTCTGCCAAAAGACACAATGAAGGACAAGTGGCTGCCTACCAGACCGTCCGCAGTGAAATCCGGACCTTCAGCATGCAAGGCAACCTGACCCGTTTTGACATCCCCAACCTGTTTCAAAACAGAATACCCGACCGATTGATTGTAGGGTTGTTGGACAGCCGAGCCTTCAATGGAGATGTGACCCGAGATCCCTTCTGTTTCCAGAAATTTGGTCTGACCTCTATCAAACAGATTGTCAAAGGAGAAGAATACCCTTATGAAACCCTACACTTGGTGCACAACAATGGCACCCGAGATAACTTGGGGTACTTCCGGTTTCTGCAAGCCAGTGGTGCTTGGTGTAAAAAGAAAGGCAATATGGTGGAACTAGGAGATTGGGGCCAAGCGAAAAATTGTACCTTGTTCATGTTTGACAATGTGGCCAATGGATGTGCAGACAGTCAAACCCTCAACCCCAAGCAAACCGGCGATTTACAACTCGTCTTGGAATTTGGAGCCGCCCCCGCTACCAATATAACCGTCCTCGTCTATGGAGAATTTGAGAACTTGCTGGAGATTGACCAGAACGGAGCCGTGTTGTACAACATTTACCAACACTGAAAAAAGAAAAAAGAAGATGGAGCACGTGGCCTTGAATAATGTGCAATTGGATTACTTAGCCCGAGACGATCCCCAATTGAAACCTGTGTTTTACGGGACGGTGGCCTGTGATCGTTTACCCAAGCGTCCTGTCAAGACCCAACCCCAAGGGTACATTGTCAACACCGACCCGCACGATCAACCGGGACAACATTGGTTAGCAGTCTGGACCGAGGGAAATGTGTGTGAAGTCCTCGACAGTTATGCTTTGCCCATGGACACGTACGTGCAAGCCACCCCGTTACGAGATTGGATTGTTCAACATTGGAAGTATGTGGTGACCAATGGCAAGTCCCTCCAAGCCATTTCAAGCAAGAGTTGTGGGGATTACGCCTTGTTGTACTTGAAAGCCAAAGCCCGTGGACGGACCTTGCAAACGTTTTTAAATGAGTTTTCGGATCATGATTATGTAAGCAATGACCATCAAGCCGGTCAACGCCTTCAACAATTGATTGTAGGCCAAGAAGCCAGATGGTATCAACTCTGTTGTCATCCGTATCATCAACGGAATGGTTAAATAAAAAATAGGTTGGAAAAAGTGTGTCGGAGTCGTAGCTCAGTCGGTAGAGCCTTTGGATCCCCTAAAAACAGGTGTTGGGGGATTGTGCGTGGGTTCGAGTCCCACCGATTCCAATAAAAAGGTGCCTTTTTTTTTCAAGGGGTTCACTGCCATCATGCAAACGGGGAAACCGTTTCGTTTTCATACCCCGTCTAGTATTTTGGTGGTGGGTCCTTCGGGATGTGGCAAAACCGTGTTTACGGAAAAACTCTTGGTAGACAACTCAGATTTGTTTGAAAGTCCCCCGACTCAAGTGCATTATTGTTATGGGGCCTGGCAAGATCGATTTCGAGGCATGCAAGATCGAGGGGTGGTGTTTCACGAAGGGATTCCCGATCATGAGGCGTTGGTCCAATGGTTTCCTCAAGGACAGGGGGTCCTCGTCTTGGATGATTTAATGGATGAAGGGAGTCACGATAAACACAGGACGAAATGGTAGATTTACTTGTCTTTACGAAAAAAATAAAGATCACTTAAAGAATCAAAAAATCTTTAATTTTACAATTAAAGACTCTTACATTACTTAAAGTTAGTATCATGCTTTAATATGTCTTTAAGAGCATTTAAGATAACTTAAATTTAGTTTACCACCTTACTTGAAAAATTGTGTATTAAGTCTTCCAGTAAAGTTATTTTAAATCGATCAAAACCATTAATAAGCTTTACTTTGGACATTAAAGCTAGGTAAATGTCTTACCAGAATTAAGAGCCGGCACTTAAATTCCTTAAAGAAACATGTTATTATTTTCCCTTGTAAATCCATTTAATAATCCTTTAAGTTTCCACTTAAAGGCAAGGAAATAAAAGACAATGTTTAAGTGACATCACTTAAATCCCATTTAAAAGAAACATATCTTTTCCTTTTCAATTCACTCAGTTTTAGTCGCGTGGTGTACTTTGTTTGTGTGGCAACAAAATGATCTAAGAAGGTGTCCTAGGGCAAGGCTGTCAACATTACAAGCCGCATGCAATATCAGCTAAAAGAGACAACTGAATGTCACCCAAAGACAAGACAGATAGATTGATAAAAACTCAACAACCACCACTTTCAAAACTAATAATGATAAACAAATTGCAGTGCAGTGCTTTCGGTTTGCCTTGTTTTGTTCTCGACGCCTCCGCTTCATCCCGTTCATCGTATTTCCTGTGTTTAATCTCGCCATGCTTAACAACGCCAATTTGTTTTGTTTTTCTCGTGAAAATCGTCCACATCCATTCTTTGAAGATTCTCTGGCGATTTCTTTGCCTGCTTTGGCGCATTTGGCGCGCTAAATTGCATCCGCTGACTGGTTGTACTGTCGACATGCGAATCGACTGTCTAGGGGTGGGACATTAGTCGACCGGTTAAGCCAGTTATGGCTATTTAATGACTTAATTTGCACACTCTTTCATAGTAAAAACATATCCTGATAATTTTTTATTGAAAAAAAAGCTGTAACAATAAACATTTTTGGAAGGCGAGTCCTGATAATAGTACGGTGATGGGATGAACAATTTTCCCCTCCCACTCCCGGTGCAGTTAGTATTTTGAGCGCCAAAATACGTTGCATAGATTTAATGCGCGCGCGCATTAAATCGAATTTTCAAACAGCGAAGTGTTAAGTTCGCCAACGTTTCTTTGGGAGCTTACGGTGGAGAATGCAGACGTTCTGTTCACTGAGGATCGGAAACTTCGAGTGGAGCTAAAATTCATCGAGAGACACGAGGAAGAAAACACACATCTTGACTATCTTCCGTACCTTCTGCATCGCAATGTCACGTCCCTCCAACATATCGCGATCGGTGATTATAAGATTCGTTATTTTGACTGTCCTTTGGCCTGTTTTACTGTGCATTTAAGCAGACTACCGCCATTTATGGGTAAAATCCACACAGCCCCATACATCAGTTATAATTATATTCAACTGTTTCCATAAACACAGAGAATGCGGTGTGGTGCTTGATGCAGAAAATGAAAGTTTATGTAAAACCCGTCTAATAGCTCCATCCGGGAATTTTACCTGGCGATGAGTATAAAGCTGCTCTCTTTCCTCTGAATGACAACAAGTATGAGTGGTAGCTGTTTGCAAGAGATTCAGCCAGTGAATTTGTACAAGGCCACTGGCTTCTATTAAAATAGCCTGACTGAATCTCTTGTAAACAATCATTCATGTGTACTAGCTATTAATTATTTTACAGAAGGCATATTGACAGCCATCAAATAATCAGTCAGAACCCCTTGACTGCATTTTTAAAATTGATTGTTTGGTAGCTGTTGATAAATACATGTACATATAGTTACATGACTTGTATGTGATAACAGCTTCATTGGTCAATTCATTTACCGATCCCGGGGATGCAGAGTTATTTGCAGATACAGTTAACCGGTGTGCAATTGCCAATCAGAGAGTTAGAAATTCAGTGATTACTGAAGAGCAGAATTACAAATGTAACATAATGTGTGAAATGATTTTGGTGTTCTGTGCATGTAATTAATGTTATGTTATCAAGAGATACCACCCTTTTTCTCGGGGAGGAAAGCCTTACCGAGTGAGTGGTAGAAATCAAGGCTGGGCTTAATTGATGAAAATCAGCTGACACACTCAGTGAACTCTGGACTACTTTAAGTTTTTAAATTTAGACATTTAGTGTTACCCCATATTTGGTAAAAATATGTTTCTCACTTTGCAGAGAAAACAAGATGCTACTGGTGATTCCTTTGGAGAGAGGTAAAGATCATTGTTATCCCTTGCACTTTAGTCTCCAATATTTATGTGTTGCATGTAATTCTGTATACATGTACATATTTTTTATTGAATTGAAAACTGATGAACCGGCAGTTACCATCTGCTACTAAAGAAATTGTGGGACAGACACTTTCTTTATATGGACACTCATAACAGACAGTAATTGCAATTCTTCTGTCCCCACCAATCCAGTAGCTCACGCATATATATTAGCATGCTCTGTTAGTATGTACAACAGACTGGTCAAGGTGACAATGTTGCCATAAAAATTTTAATGTCACTTGATGGGATTGAACAATATTCAGTCTGTTTGTCTGAACCTCAAGAGAAAATGTCAGTCAAAAGCAACAGTTTTTTTTCTTATTTTAAATATGAAAATAATTCACTTTAATTGTGTTCTACTGCTATGGATGAGAAAACTTAAATTTTCACTTTGGTCAGAGAAAAGTGTCTGTTGTCCTCACCAGCAGGTGTCCATAGAGCATGATGATATATGTGTCATGAGCTACTGTAATTAAAAGATACAATAAGTGTAATTAGTGTCCATAGCAGGTGTTCATAAGGTGTATTGTCATTTAAGAACCAGGGAAAGAGCTAAAACAGTCCAGTCCTGTATACGATTTTCACCAGGAATGGTACAAGTGTACATGTTGTGAGGACGTTTACACTAATTAAATATTGGATTCAGCTTTGAAATTATTAGTTTTGATTGAAGATGCACTTCAGCTTATTACAAAGGCTCAAGTCGCTCCAAGCATTCAACATGTGAGGAAAAGGTCAGTGAGTTTCACTTTTATATTTCACTCAAAAGCGTCAGCGTGTACTGCTTTTCGTTGCCTTGTGTTTTTTTTTTCGCTGAAAGAACCCTTTTAGATGTCGTCGACTGTTAACCTTTAATTTATTTTAATTGGTGATGTTGATTTCAGTCAAGTGAACTGACCATTGGCGGGTCTTTCACAGAAAGAGGCTCCTTTGTGAGAAAAAATCCACACTGAAAAAAAGCTTGACTTACCTATAAAAATGTGTGAGAATGGTATAAATAAACTTACTTACCGGTAACTAATTTGCTCTTAGACATTACTTAAGCATTCATTTTGTGAGTTCAAAAAGTAAGCTTAATTTTCGCCGTCTTCTCCAGATTTACGTAAACTTGACACAATTTACCCCGATAGCGAACAGAACAGCCAGGTGACAAGTCTGACAAATTTCAGAATTTGCGGCAAGTTGCAGAATCTAATACTGAAAATGGTTCCTTGTTAAATGGTTTTAGATTCAAAACAACAACAACAATATATAAACAATTTGCGATCGACAATTTCACGAGCTTTAAACTACATGACAAAAAATCGTGACTTGCGTGACCACAGTTTGGCGAGCAGCCAATTTCTGCAAGACGAGAAGACGCCACAAAACAAACACTTTATTTTTACATTGTCCTTTTTCTTGTTCAGTTTCTTTACTCGAACCTTTAAGGAAAATAAAAAAGGTTCGAGGTATTTGAAGGTTTGTCACTTATCCAGGACAAAATTCTGAAGGAAATGTTGTGAAGAGAAAAAAGCGTTCACCTCGAGTTATAAAGTTGGCGGGAGGTTCGATTAACTGAGGCTTCAAGTTACCGGGAAGTATAGTTTGTTTGTAACCCCTTGAATTCTATTTTTCTTTGTTCGGTGTCGTCGGTTTCACCTTTTTATTCTCCATAACGTGTTCTCCTTTTGTATTCTTTTCCAAGGCGAATAGTTGAGGAAGAACTACGCAAGATAAATTTTATAACAAATTGAGACAGTCTAATTAGATGTACATAGTTTTCATTTAAAAAGTCCTCGCACATTCTGTTTTCAGTTGAACTATCCAAAATAAAGCACAAAGACAAAAGAAAAATAATGGGATTATTTACTAGATACAATTTATTGGATTCTTAGGGTTATACGAAAACAGATGGTCATCCCTGTTCATCCCTGCAGATCATATTTCTGAGTGTTTACATTTATAAACAAGTTGAAGCGCAATGCAAGCGGCGCAGATGTTTTCAACAAATTCCCCACATTTGCTAGTATTTGGCGATTTAATTTGTGTTTTGCATAAGCTTCGCCCAATTACAGACCCTGCACGTATTTTCAGGCAGAACGCGTCAACAAAATTTAATACACTTACGTTTATTAAAGAGAGAGTAATCTTGAAATAACGATGTAGATTAACCTTAAATCTGAAACGGTGTGCATGTTATAAAATAAAACCCAAGCCTTTCCACCTGTCTCCTCCAATGGGGCGGTTCTGTGAAATTCTGAATACTTTGGAGTACCAAACAATATTTGTTCCTCTGATGGCAATTGTAAAAGGTGCTTCGCAAAACTGCGTTGCCAGATACTTCAGATTTCACACGTTTCTTTCACTCAGCATTGAAATTTCCACTGACAAATTCTCGTCCAGCACACTGTTCCTTTCTTAGATGATCATGAACAAGCCTGAGTTTCTGCACGGCCGCTATTCCATGCTTTGTCTTGACTACAAATAAATCGATCTCTCTGAACCGCGAACACATATAGTTTACATTTGAGAGTATAAAATGCAAGTGCGAACAAACACAAAAATGCTCAAAACACCATCAAACTCTTCCTGTTCGTTGGTTATTCTCCTGCAGATGCTACGGATTTCACAGCAAATAAATAAGAAAGACACTTGCCTCCTTCCACCAGCAACGCTCCTGGCACCACGAGGCTTTCATGTGGAACGTGGAAATCAATCAACAACGTTAAATTCGGCGCGCTGAAGTAACATCACATGCACGTGAACTATTCTTTGTCTTCTCGTTATTGTCACATGGAAACAGTACCACATAAGGGATAATTCAATTAAGAAACACGTGCAAGGCTGATAACAATCATGTCAACAATACTTGGGACTGCAATATAGGACATAGTTTTGTCAGCGTCTGGTAGTTTGATTAATGTTAATTATGGTTCTCATCGCGAATCCTGGCAAGATTCCAGACAGGACCCCCGGAGATTTTGGCTGCCGGGAAGATTTTGACCGCAAGGAATTTTGTTTCCCGTCGCAAATCCCGGCAACACTCCCACCGAGATATCTGGTTGCCCGCCAATAATCCCGGCAAGATTCCCACCGGGATCCTGCCGAGATTTTGGCCGCCGGGAATCACGTCTCCCGCCAAGAATCCCGGCAAGATTCCCGCCGGGATCCCACCGAGATTTTGGCCGCCGGGAATCCCGTCTCCCGCCAAGAATCCGGGCAAGATTCCCGCCGGGATCCCGCCGAGATTTTGGCCGCCGGGAATCCCGTCTCCCGCCAAGAATCCGGGCAAGATTCCCGCCGGGATCCCGCCGAGATTTTGGCCGCCGGGAATCCCGCCTCCCGCCAAGAATCCCGGCAAGATTCCCGCCGGGATCCCGCCGAGATTTTGGCCGCCGGGAATCCCGCCTCCCGCCAAGAATCCCGGCAAGATTCCCGCCGGGATCCCGCCGAGATTTTGGCCGCCGGGAATCCCGCCTCCCGCCAAGAATCCCGGCAAGATTCCCGCCGGGATCCCGCCGAGATTTTGGCCGCCGGGAATCCCGCCTTCCCGCCAAGAATCCCGGTAAGAATCTTGGCGGGAACCGGGAATCCCGGCGGCCAAAATCTCGGCGGGATCCCGGCGGGAATCTTGGCGGGATCTTGGCAAGATCCCGCCAAGATCCCGGTACCATTTTTACAAGGGAACCATCTTTGTTTATCTTCTAGCACAACAAAGGCTCTTTAGCACGCCAAGAAGGATAAGTCAAATGTGACAATTTATCTTCTAGGCTCTTCCAGAAGCATTTTATAAATAATTTATTAATTGACAAATTTATGCCCTAAAGTCAGTTCTGGACTATTCGAACCTTAAACTTTGAACAGTCAACTACCTAAAATGTTGTTTCAAGCTGCAACCTATTTACACTTTTTCTTTACATAATTCCAAAACAATTTTCTAATATAATTTCTTCATGCATCCATAGAAAGCACAACTTTGACATAACAAAGTTTTGACTGCTTTTCTGTTCAACTTTTTCTCCCCTCTCATTTTCTAGTTTTACTTTATTTTATATGTTTTTTTTTCTCTTGATTTCCTTGATTTGTGGACAACTTTCTGCAGGAAAACTTTGGATTAGAAATTTCAGTCACCGTAACAGTCACATTCTTAAATTTAACAATTCACCAAGGATTTGAAATAACACTTTATATCTGCATTCATCAAATCTTTTACAAATGCAAACAGCCCAGCTAACACTCAAACATGGACTTCAAACAGGCTAAAATCAGCCATATTTTGGGAATATTTCCTAGGCATTTTGTCGCTCAACCCTTTCCAGACTTCGGCTGGAAGGGAAAGGAAAAATTGCCTAGACACTAACCTATTAAGAAACAACCATACTCAGAGCACTACACACCAAAAGAGTCTAATTTATAAAACGTTAATTACACCTTCAACAATAAAACCAAATAAAAATCATAGACCAAAACCTAAATCAATCCCAACATGTGTTCAGCTTCAGCTTTCAAACTAACTACTGTAATTTTGACAAATTAAACCATAGCATTTCCCCCAAAATTGTATTATTTTCTTATCATTCTTAACAGCTTCCAATCAAGCAACTCAGACATATGGCTGCAATCAAACACACACATGTAAGTAAAGTCTGATTACTTAAGGAACTATAAAATATTGCCTCTATCTATTATCATAGTTAATACGACTGATCTTTGAAAAACACAAAATAACTATTAAACAAATTTGCTGTAGAAACCAACTTCAATCCTTCTTGTGGCTACAACCATTGTTATCATTATTTATCATTAAAATAATATTATCAACAACACGCTTCAGATATACAAATTCCTATTAAAATGAAGAAACAACTGCAGAGCAAAAGTAAAACAAGCCAAAATCAATAAGACAAAACCATCTTTGTTTCTCTTCTAGCACAACAAAGGCTCTTTAGCAGGCCAAGAAGGACAAGTAAGTCAAATATGAAAATTTATCTTCTAGGCTCTCCCTTATTATATAATGCATACTTAAAAAAGACTTTTGTCTTACTTAAAATAGACTGTTGTGCGTGCAATTTAAGTACATACTTAATTAGTACTTACAATATACCCAGGTACTTTTCAAAACACTTAATCAGGACTTGAAAGATACTTTAAATTTACCTTTAAGTACATTAATTTATAAGTATATTTTAAGAACAACTGGAAGTGCACTTAAACAATACTTGTAAGAAAAGCAAAATTGTAAGTACCATTTAAGTCCATACTGTTAAGGTACTTTGAAAGAGTATGAACGTGGTCTTCATGCTGGACGGTGAAAGAATGATGTTTAAGTGTAATTTTTACCAGTTTACTTACAACTTATGGTGCAAATGTCTTAATGTACCATTAAATTTAAGTGAAGTGTGGTACACTTATTTTGTACTTGTAATAATAAATTAAAGTATCATTTAAGTACATACTACAAAGGTACAAAGATCATGACCGGCCTGCTGTAAGACTTTGTGTCTCTAACAGATATTCTGAATCACTGGCAGGTTAGAACATGATCTATTTTGTTATGAGCTTTTCCATCAGGTGATCAAGTTGACCATCCATCGATCCATGAATCAGCATTTCTAGTCCCCATAACGTATGTTTTAAGGTTTCACAGGGAAGTGTCAATCATCAACCCTTTAAGCCCCAATAGTGACAAAACATACAGGTCACGAGAATAAAGGAAATAATAACCAAACATGAAATGTCTTGATTGTGCAAATTCTCTCAACTAATACCATAAGAAATGTGTGGAGAACACCAAGGAGAATAAGCATATTGATATTGGGGCTTAAAGGCTCAACCCTTTGGTCAACCCCAACTTGGAGGACCAGATGCTCTTCTTGCCTGGCCTTTCATGTGAAACCTCCCCCAAACCAATTGATTCCATTAGGGGCAAAAGCCCCAGGTTGTATATCTTCCAACCTTCCCATCACATTAAAGAACAGCACACAGGCCTTAGTCTCGCTCAATCCTGTTGGGAATGTGGCAGATGTAGCTGAATGGCCCAGAACAGATGTCCACCCTCAAGCACTTCTCATGAATGTTGGTCAGGGGGATCACAGAAATTCTGTGGAGGCAAATTTATAAACCCATTTTTCAAATAGTTTCAAATTTACCACTGACACCAGTTTTGTCAAATGTATGACACATAGTTTAATAACTAAAATCAAACAACTAGATTACAACAGGACAAAGTCAAATAAGGAGAGGAATCTGTGCTAGTTTAAAAATGACAAGAGGAGGAGAGTAACCCTCTTTCCTAGGCTACAATAAGGTATGCTCCTGTGCAGGATACAAGTTTTTTGGCATTTTAATGTGGAACAGGGTACAATATTATTATAAATCTTCCTGTTTTGGACTGGAAAGGGGTATTAATTTTCCGGAATCTGGAAAGGAGATTTGCGTAGTAGTCTGGCTAAGGGTCTAGATTTACACCCTAACTCAAAAGGAGTGCATTCGGTACCCACTTAGTCATGTTTTCATGCCATGTGCTCAAGGCTAGATGCAACCAAAAGTGGTAGTTTGGAAGTGCCCCTCACATAAGCACTTCTTATCTAGAGATGGAGTCCATTGGCACACCTGTATCTATTTTTCCATGTCTCCCCCTCCCCCCCAATGGTATGGCTTCATATATAGCATGCTCAGAACTGAGTGATGATCTGCAACTGTTTTGACTATGGTATGGGGTCAAAACAGTGTCTGCCAGTAAGAATACATTTATTCTGTACTATAAACTAACTACAAACTGCTGGGTGTTTTTTACAAACAAAAATAATCTGACCAGTGGGCATCAAGTTCATTCAAGTTACAACAGCATGCATTCAACTCGAAAGTAAGCTTGCACTGAATAGTGCAGCAATGAAAAGCTTTGGTTTTTCAGAACACAATTAATATGCGAAATTATACATTTTCACAGACATTCAGCTATACTTTCTTCTCCTGTTATTGTGCATATTTCTTTTGGCTGCTGACAAGCCAAATGATTTTCACGTCTAAAGGCTGACCTCAACAGTTTGATTGCACTGTTTTCGTCATGGAATGTAAAAATATTCAGTTCAAACAAAATTAATGTCAAAATCAATTTCCAGAACAGTTAAGCTGCCCAAATGCCGCGCGTTATAGGAATGCCACTATCTTTTTTGTGTCTGACTACCTGGACCAGCATAATAAGAACATTCCGGTACCTTTATCCGGTCAATAGCTGGTAGAATTATATCAGCAGCGTAACAGCTTATCAGCAGAGTAATATACAGTACTGTATAGGGTACCAGCACCAAAGAACAAATATCGCATTACATAACCACGTGTGAAGTCAACCCCCGTAACAACGTAACAGGGTACTATCGTGAACAAGAAAAGCCCCAGGGGCATTAGACCCCGCCGTTTTAGTCCGTCCCCTAGGGTGCAAAATATATTACGGCCACCCAAGATACGAGCCCTAAACCTGTGTAGCGAAAGACGTGACAAGTATTTGTTTGGCCGAGCGAAACCGGAGGTCTGGGGCAAGTGACCACCAAAAAAATGGAAAATAATGAAAACAAGAAAAGCCCCAGGGGCATTAGACCCCGCCGTAGTTCTCCCCCCCCCCCCCGGGGGTGTAAAATATGCTACGGTCAGACTCAAGATAAAAGCCCTTGCCTGTGTAGCGAAAGACACGACGAGCATTTGTTTGGCCGAGCGAAAACCGGAGGTCTGGGGCAAGTGACCACCAAAAAAAACACAAAACCACGGAAAAAAATGGGTATTACTACACCCCGTCCTGACGACGGGTTACAAAAGAAAAAAAACAAACAATAAAAATATTGTGTCAATGTACCTTTGAGATGGCTTTACTCTTACAATGTGCTTGATGACAGGAATCCTTGAAACTTTTGGCAGAATTATAGTGGGATCACTTTCCAACACCTCTACCAAAGCAAAATACCTCTTGGGTAATGCACATGTGCACAAATTGTCTTGACATTCTGCACTGTGGCACATCTCCTCTACTTTCACATAACTTAAAACTGAGCCGTAGAGTGAATTTTGGCCATCTGAAAATGCAACAGTGAAATTATTCCTTGCTGTTACCCTTTTGTAACACTTGCTATGGTAAATAACACCCTCCAGCTGACATCTTTTGAAAATCCACATTCTCTTCCACTTGCCGATGCTATTTATGCTCCTCAGTTCATTCAGAGTGAGTGCAGATGAATTGCTCCATACTCTCTCCAAAGACCCAATAACAAATGCCCTCTCACTGATCTGCTCAGTTGCTTTCCTGTTGAAAACAAATGAAAGCCACCATCAAGTAAGTTAAAGATTCACCTACATTGTATTTCAAAAGCAACTGAATATGCTGCCTGATTGCCAGCACTGTAGCTGATAAATAGCTGTTGAGTACTGCACTGGTAACCCATGGGACAATTTCTTCATTTCTTCATTCTCTGGTCTACCAAACCCAAAAAATTAACTTGGAGTGCTGAAAGAACACTTGAACAGCTTCAACAACACCCTTACCAGCTAGTGACCTTCTTATGCTTTTCCAGGTCCTGACCGCAGGGTAATTGTTGTGTTCATTGACCAGTCAGAAATGCAAGGTTTATTGTTTAAATAATTATGTCTGACAGAGAACAGCAAGACTTACAAGCTACATGAAAATGTACTGGATTAAGAAATCAAACATGCATTCTTTTTTTCCCTAAAGGCTGTTTTGAAATTTTTTAAAACAAGTTCGATTTAACAATGATTTGACTGAATTTGCATTTGCAGTTAGAAAACACATCTTTATCATGTACCAGTATGTAGCAAATTCATGCAGTTCACTAATATTTTAAAGAATATACAATCTTCTTGTTCTATCTGACCTACATACATACAGTACAGGTCAAAGGTAAGTAGTATACAGTCTCCTCTTGTTTCTCGATGCTTAATTGGAGAGAACAGACTCGACTTGCGAGACTTGAGCAGGGTTCGACATCTGCTGAGTTGAGTCACTAGTCACCGGGCAAGTCAGCTTCGAAAATCTACTAGCCCACGGCACATTTCAGTCGCCCAGGTTCCTTACCAATTTCCTTCTTCACTCATGTCATGTAGACCCTGGCAGTAGAACTAAAGACTTTGAAGGACCTTAATAGCTTAAATTAACGTACCAGTCAAATTGAAGCTTCAACATCCCCACCCCCCCCAGGCATTTGAACCTTTCAAAGTTGGCTTGTTCAAATTCCCTCCCTTCGGGGCAAAAAATCTGCTCAAATGCCCCATCAATTAGTGCTGAAATACCTCTCCTCAAAGACAAATTTTATTTTCAATCACTCTTCACGCTTTTCAGAGAGAGATATGCCATTACGACACCTTGAAGCTTCTTTCAAAGACCCTTTTAAGAGAGTTATTCACTAACAAAAGGTAAAAATTCTATCTTGTAAATCTGTCAAAAACTCGCTGGTGTGTTACGCTAGAACAAGAGATAAATCTGCTTCAAATTCCCCATGCTGCCAAGGCAACGTTCAAATTCCCCCTTCCCTGGGCACGATGCACAGTCAAAAGTCCGGGGTATGCCCGGGGGGGGGATGTTGAAGCTTCGATTTGACCGGTACGTAAGCTAAGCCACAGAGCCACAGCTGTGTACTTGCTGCAAGCTTTAAGCCCATTGTTGTAAAACAAGTCGAAGGAACAAAATTATATTTATCTTAACGATCGAGTGACAAATGTTACGTAAACATTTACAAGAGTTAGGTAGAACAGGTCTGAAATTCGTAGCTCAGTTTTCCAAATGTTTGAATTTTAACAAACCTTGTAACTTAAAGGTTACTTTTAGAGGTTTTTTGTGCCAACTTAAATCCCAATTTACTTGAAAGGGATGGAGGTCGTGTGGTAACCAAGCCAAGTACGTCCAGTGAAACACTGGCGATGGATGTGCGAAAGACCGAGTGAAATACACTCCACAGTTCTGCGGTTGTTTTGTTTCCGAACAATTTCCAGCAAGAATCATAACAACTTCACAATGTGATTCCAGTGTGTTCAAGGGAGTTTTAAAGAGAATTATTAAAAAAAAAAATCCTCAAGTTTCTACTTGCCCACGGACTACCAAACACACAACATTTACTAGCCCTTCTTGATTTTTACTCGCCTTGGGCGACCGGGCGAGCGGAGATGTCGAACCCTGCTCGAGGATCAATCGAGAACCAAGAAACTAGAGTTCTCAAGTCTCAAATATGCAAAATTTCAAAGGAAGAACAAAAAGAGTTTCGTGTGGTTGTGTAAATTATGGCACTGCCACAAAGCTCCACAATGCGTACATAAAACAAGTGCATACTAGTTGCATGAAGCAAGCACATTTCAGAAAACTCTGCAGCAAGATACATGACAATGCAGAATTTATTTTGTGATTAAAATGGAAAGGAAATGTGAAATTGTTTTCTAGTGCTTAATTCATATCTATACAACATTTCTAAAAATCTTCCAGAGAAATATTAAACACAATCCGCTTCAATGCAATTTACAGACATTAAAATAAACTGAGCACTTTTGGTCTTGAGTTTTCCCTTAATTGCCATGAAAACATCAAGGGCAGTGAAAGTGACACTTCTCTGTTTTGTTATCAATGGATAAAATGAAATCATCTCTAGAGCAATGTTGCAAATTGATCAAAGATATATTGAAGCATGTTTGTTGTCATGTGTTCATTAAAAAACAAATACTCTCAAATACAGAAAATAGAAATCTGCTCCAGTGTCAATGAAAAAGCGGCCCAGCCAGTGACTGCTCAACGTTCGACCTACATGTACAAGGAGCCAAAGGTACAATGTCTACAATGTTGAGGCTTGAAGTGCGGTCTGTTTGGTTGCATGCAGATTTAGTCTTAAGAGTGATCAATCAAGCGACAAGATCATCATTTTCTTGTCTCGATTCTCATGAGACGAGTCTTCTATCTCTCGAGAATCAAGAATCGTCTGACAAGAGACTGTATACTTACCTTTGACCTGTACTGTATAGTTATATCAATTTATTAAGTGCAGGGCACAAATTACCTTGTATTGTGCCCCTTGACTGTAAGGTACTTGTAGAAGTCTTGTACACAAGGAGACAACTCAACACCATTTGCTATCTCTGGCAGTTTTTGCAGCACAGACACTCTATAAAGGATCTTGGAAAATGAAAGCACCATGTTCTGTTTAGTAGTTTTTGCTGTTGGGGGCTGTTGTAAGAATTAATGTTGCCTATTCTTTAAAATATAAGCAATTAACTTTGTCTAATTGCAATTCTACTCCAAAGACCAATAATCAAGCTTCAACATCATTCACCGGCTGTCGCCATGAGGTGCCACCGGTGTGTAAATTGGGCTGAGTTTTTTGTTCTGGGTCTCTTGCCTTAGTCATCCGGTTTTGTCTCGCCCAACACTGCAGTATCTTTAAACTCCCGGCTTTCTCTTGAATGGGGGAGTGGGAGTACCTAATATGACATACAATGTAGTAGTGCCTGAGTGTATGTGTATGTGTTGTCTGATTTTGGAGTGAATGTATACAACGAGAAGTAATTCTGAAGAGAACAATACTTTATTTCTTAAAAAACATCTCTAGGAAGTGTGATTCAAAAACATGTGAAATCATGGTTTTAGTGTACATGTACACTGAGGATTCCCTTTCATTCAAACAGCACCATTGAGACCTCACGCACATACATTCCTGTACCAAGCTAAAAATCTTTCTCAAGTTAGCTAAATGTACCACTGCAGAAGAATGTTATACCTTTTAAATTATATAGCACAATCGCCATTACAATTTATACATGAAACTGCATCTGCCAGAACTCTGCTTACTTGTACTTTGAACAAAATTTTAGTACAGGTGTATATGTTAAAAGCTAGTCAATCACGTGAGACTGGAGAAGAATTGCAACAAAGGCATTAATTCAACCATTAATTCCTCAGAAAGGTTTTTAATAACAGTTACATAGCATATTGTACACATGTATAAGCCCTTTCCTAAGATGTAAGCCCAGCTCTGAAAACTGCTTACACCAATATTTAAATTTTAAAATACCTGGCCATCGATGTTCTGTGTACCATGGAAAAGATCACTCAGGTCTCCATTAAAATCCTCAAAAGGAAAGCACGAATTGCTCCATAAAGGCCCAGCATCTCTAACAGTTTCAGCAAGGTGCAGTAATTGATGAACATTGTATGTTTGGAACCTCTCCCCTAAAAATAATACCGGTGTTAAATAGACTAATTCCTTCTAATGCAGTAACAAATCAATAATAATAATAATAATAATAATAATAATAATAATAATAATCATAACTATAACAAAATACTCGAATCTGATTGGCTATCACCAGCCATGATTTGAGCATTAACAGGACAGTTGGACAGTGTAATTGGACAGTGTACGCGTCATGCCTAAGTAATTGGACAGTACGCGTCAGAGCGTGCATGCTAATGGATCAGTTACACTTGAATAAGCTTTTTTTTAAAACGTATTTCGCAAATAAAACTGTTGTCTATTCCTTCTCCGGTACGTTTTCGAATTTCGAATTTCTTTCTCGAATTTTGTTATAGATATGATTAATTGGTAACAGGACTTCGTGTCATCCAATTCGGTCTGCAATCATACGAGTGATTAACAAAATCGGGCGACCGCGTAGCGTGATTAAACAAATCGGACTCCCGCTACGCGGTCGCCCGATTTTGTTAATCACTCATATGATTACAGACCGAATTGGACTCCACTCAGTCCTATTACCAATGTTAATAAAACATCCATGGTCACATGGTTAACATTTTCACTCAAGCAGCATTGTTAAAATTATAAATATAATTAACCAAACAAAGTGATCAAGTGAAATTTGCCATAACAGGGCTTGAAAAATACTTGAATTCCAGCTTGCCCTTAGGACAAGAAGCTCTCAAATATTGGTTGCCCGGGGCTGTTGCATCCTTGAATTAGTTTATGACTTACTTTGAAGATGACCTGCCTGGGCCCTTGCCCATCGGGCAAGTGAGCATGAAAAGTTACTTGCCCGGCAGGAAAATCTACTTGTCCCAGATGACCGGAGGGACTTTTTTCGAGCCCTGCATAACTGCTAACATTCGTTCATTGCTTCCACATTCACATGACAAAAAGAAAAAAAACGAACAGGACTGGATTATGACATGACTCACCATAGTACCCTGGAACTTTAGCACAAAAAAGCTTCAGTAAGAGCATGGCCCCCTGTAAATCCTTGGTTGATATACTGGATTGTAGTAGGCGGTAAATACCACCCACAAGCAAAGCATAATGCTCAAAATAATCCACAGGAAGCCTCCCCATCAAAAGAGGTACTGAGTAATACAGTAGAAAAGCCCTTTTTTCTGAAGCTAAGTAAAAAGTAAAAGAATAAACAAAGTATCAAAAAAAAATATAAATAAACAATCTGTACAATTTTTACAAACATGTCGCTAATTGTGAGTTCATCTGTACTAAACACTCCTGAATTTTTAATTGTTTGCCTTGGGGAAGTAAGAGACTCTAAACATGCTTTTAACATGTGAAAACCTCCAGAAAAAGACACCCCACAATAAGACCTAACCTAAGTTTCCCACTGGTGCTGAGAAGAAATTTATACTTATAATCACCAGGATCAATGCAGTACAGTAGATCACATCTGTAAATTTTTCCTTTTCATCAGCGCAACAATTATTTTTTCCAACTTTCAGCCTGAAAATTAAGAGAAGCAAGTACTGGCTAAATCTTGTTTGTTCTTATTGCATGTTTTCTGCAAGCGGTTCTCTAATGCTGTTATTTGTGGATGTATACAAAACAATTATTTTCTTACTTTCTTCATGTACGGTACCTTCTATTCGCATGTTCTCAATTGATCAGCTGACTATTTGCTCTGCAGATTATTTTGGAGTAGAATGCAACTGAACTCTTTAAAGTTAAGAATGTGAGTCATTATCTACAAAATATGCTTTTCCCCTGGTAGAGTTGAAAAAATATAATTTTTCAGTCAACATTATAGTAACTCAGTATTAATTACTCCATGAAGTAATTTGCTTATTATTTAATAATAAAGCAAATTACTTCATGGTTGGTTCACTGGTATGAATTTTATGCACATGAGGAGAATCAAATTTGCTCATTTCTTGTTGTGACTGCAACAGCAATTATTGCGAATAAAAATCATATGTGCTCATCAACAGACAACAGATTGTCTTCATCTACAGTCAAGCACCTCTATCACTGCAACCAGCTGGAAAACATAATTGTCGGTACGCTACATGTATGCTTACTCAGCTAAACCCTACGTCAGTTTTCCATACCTTTCCAATCAGACCTATCTTGAATATGCCTTGGTCTTCTAGTGACTTCAGAGGATGGCCTGATACGCACAAGATCATCATCAAGGGCTGTGATGTTGCCACCAAGGAAGCAAGGATATAGTTTACTTTCTTGGGAAAACCACTTTTGTAGAAGCTGTTCTACAACTCCTTCACAAACACAATGCATCCAATCCACAACAGTGCCCTTTACAACATCAAATGTAGGTAGAGCAAAGCCCCAGGATAAGCCAAGTATGCCTTGCACACTCCACTGCAACAAACCAACCCAATATTAAGTTCAAAATTAGCAAATTAAGCATTACAGCATATTTTCTATGGGTTCACAGGTGCAATAAACCACCGTAGATGTTGAGAGAATGCAAGAAGAGCTTGTAAATACAGACAGACACCACACAATTCCCAAATCATGATCAACTCATTATGCTTTATGATCACACACCCCTATGATGTTGCAGATATAGATCAATAATGATGGTTCACAGGGCTCAGAAGTTATTAATTTTGCTTTTCTGCCAATGGGGCTGTATCTTCTGGTGACTTAAATTTATTCATTGCAGGGCAACTTGTTTTTCTTTAAGTCAGTTGCCAAAAGGCGACTTCAGCTTTTTTTAATTTTAAGCCCTGGGGATAATCATCTCTCTGAGTCTTGTGTCGCAGGTAGGAGGACTTTCCACTGGAGAAACTTTTGGTAGGGCATAATTAATTTATAAATTGTTCCTTAACCCTGGTGAGACATAAACGTTTGAACAGTTGTAGTATAAAATCAACTGAAACTTACATTCCTCATGCCAGATTCTTGATTGTGCAGAGCTTGCAAAGCTTGCATTTTAACTTCATTGTGATCTCTAGGAGTTGGACAACCATTGTTATTTGTGATTGGATAAATGTGGCAAGTCTTCCTTCTATTGTTCTTGGCTAGCCCAATGTCTAGAGTACTTCCAGGTTCTTTGCATTTCCCACACCCATCAAATCCGTTAAATTGCTTCATTACCAACCACATGGAACGAGCAGGAGCATCTGCAGTCATATCTAGGAAAACGGCTTTGTGAATGGAAGTAGTTTCCACCTGCTGTCCCTGGCTAGAGCATGTTCTCCTCACAGTCAGGCCTGTGTGATAGAGACTATATATCATTAGTGCACATGCATACTTTCCATTGACAGTACAATCTCTCACTCACTCACTTCACAATACCAGATAAGAATTACTGAGATAATTCTTCCTCTTTGATCCAGTTGCCCCTTTGGCTGCGAAGAATTGCACACCTCTTGAATACAAGGCGCTATGAAGGTCCGCATGCATATTCCAGAAATTATGCCAGGATTCTACAGCCATTATTAATTCACTTTTAAAACTTAAACTTCATGAAAAACAACAACAACATCAACAACAGAAACTGCAACAACTCAGTGCATGAGAAGCTTACCTTCATAGTACAATTTCCTAATGGATAAAACAAATGGCCTCAAAAATGTTGCAAAAACAGGTTTGCTTTTTCCAAACCATAAACCAGCAAATAGTCTGTTCTTCCTGGTAAATCTAAAATGCAAAAAGATTTAGTGTCTGAATGCTTCTTGATTTTTACATAAAATTTTGCATTTGACAATACTGAGTAAATTACAACAACGGTGGCTGTATAAGTCATTTCTTAACCTAGAATATTATTGTCCTCTAAAAAAATTAATTTTTCTTTGGTGAATTTGACAGTTATCAGGTTGTGTATACATACTGTATGTAATAATACAGACAATTTCCTGTAACAATATTTTCCCCATGATTTTCTGTTCATGATCTGAAGTACAGTCTGAATCTCACTATACAAAAGGTACATAGTGGTAGAAAGATATCCATCTTAAAGATTTCCAAATGCTTAATTGTGACACTTTCTTTCCTTAAACTGGGGAGGAGAAAAACAGAGTTACATGTAGAAAATCTGGTTTTTCAAATTAGTGAAGCAACGCTTACTGGGTTAAGATGCATAATTAATTACACTGTAGGACCGCTTTTAAAATCAGCTATATAAGTACATGATATTTGTATACAGTAGAACTATACCTTTCTGAAGGAGGTAGTTCATTAATTACTAAATAGACAGGCCACACATTTGCTCCAGTGGACTTCACAACCCTTACACCATCTGTGTTTCCCAAGAAGGATATATTGTTGACATGAGAAAGAATTCCACCTGATTTGCTTAATCTCTTGTACAACTCGCCATCATAAACATCCTCAATTGCATCATTCTGCTTTTTTTTTCGTGTGAATCTGTATTTTAGCTTTTCTGGAGTATCAGGACCTTTAAATAAAAATTAAGAAAGTAGAAATATACGGCATCCCCAACTAAAAAATGATTTATACCCCAGTGATACACTTAAATCCAAGTTAACACTAGAACTTTTTTAACTCGTGAATGCAATGAATGGGTTCTTGGTTTTATATGGGCGATTTCGAGTCACACTCAAGGACATCGAAAGTTTTTTGCTTCTACAAGTCAACGTATTGTTCATTGGAATAAAATTTTTGGCTGGACAAGCTTTTTGTTGATTATTCTGTCTGTTTTAGTGATAGTTCGCTTTAGGAAGCAATTGTTTGTAAACAGGGACTAATTTGCATAAGCAGGTTGAAATTATTTAAAACAAGTGTCTCTCAGACTCAACGTACGCGAAATTTCAACAATTTTCATTTTCAAGGTACTTTTCTTACCTAATACTTGATACGTAACCATAGTCTGTAATCAGAATATATTAATTTAACTTATATGCTAGTGTAAAAAAAATTAATTTAGGGAGCCAACAATGTTTAGTTATGTTGTTTTCTGTGCAAAAACACATGCAAAACTGATGGCACACACTGATCTGTTTCTGTTTCCATTTCTTGGTCTACCCCTATTCCTCGATTCATAGAACTAAAAATCTGCTTTCCTCTAACAATCAGTTAAGATGTCATGCTGCACGCGGCAGTTTAACATCTTACTTTTTGGAAAAAGCATTAGCACCCCTCCATTTCATTCACAAGTTGGCTCATAGTCCCTTTGATTATTATCCTACTACCGTTCGGCCCCACAGACACAATTATATAGAAAAGATAAGACGTGTGTAGGACTGGACAGGTTGGCGCAAGCCGGTCTGTGAAAAGCTGTCCGGCCCCGCACATCTCATCCATAAATATAGCATGTGCATTTCATCTTTCATTCAGTCACCATAGATCTTTTTGCAATTTTCCAATCAAATTATAAGCACATAAAAAGGTAGTATGATGAAATACTTATTAACTGGCTTCTATGATATGATTAGTGAGGGCTGTGGCTACAGGGCCAAGAATGACAGGTTGGTAAATAACTTCAATCATAAAATCATAAAAACTTTACAAATCAAATACATGTAAACTACCTACTTGAAAGAACTCCTTTCAGCTGATCTTCAATGGGAAGTTCCAAGAAGAATGTCTCCTGCGATAGCTCACCCATACACATGTTGCATGTTTTACTGTTAGGAGGTATATCTGTCCCAATATAGGCTTTGCATGCACTGGAGGGGCAATAGAAATGCTTACGCCTAGGATTGTTCAGACTTTGAAAGAATTTGCAGAAGTCCTTCATGTCCTTTGTACAATTATTGTCCTGTGGACAATGCAGTGACACAAGGTGTAGCAAGTCTTCTGTGGCCACATTAGAAAGTTTGTGTCTCAGAACAAATGAACTAATCAGCAACATACTCTCTTCTAATGTCACTTGTGAATTTTTGTAGAGAAGGCATTTTTCCGCTGAGGTAGAACTTTCTTTGTCACGTCCCTCAGAATTTTGTGATTCAAAGACTTGGATATAGTCTGTGACTATGTCACTGAGTAACTCTGAGTCACAAAAGTCAAAAGTATCAGGCAAAAATTTGTCCATTTCATCTTTCTCTTGGATTCCTTCAGAGATTTTTTGATCTGCAGCTCCCGTATCTAGATCCAGGAGTTTGCATGACTTTGTATTTTCAAAGTGTTCTTGGTTCATTGCAAAAAATATGGAGTCTTCACATTGGTTGTTTATATCACCACAAGTAACTGAATTATTGCAAGATTCAGTTGCCACATTGCAAATGTCATTGACCTCACCAAGATGAACATCATTACCCTTTCTCCTTGGTAAATTTGTAAAACTTGTGGACTCTTCATAATTTGCACAGGGGGCGGGGTAACCGTGGTAAGCATCTTGGGGTTGAGGCAGGTCTGCAGGGAGTGGACTAGTGGATGAGACATCACCTGATCGAGTAAGGGCAAAAAAAATCAAACTAGACATGCGGGTGAAATGTCATAATAAAATAAATTTAATACTAAATTTCCGAAATAATTTGCAAGACTTTTACATGCCTCGGAAGGAAAAATGCATGATTATAGAATCTGTAAAATCTGTAAAGTCAAACAACAGCAGAAAAGTGGTGCAACTGTTACATTTGAACGAATCAGCAGAACCGAAGTTTATTTCATTATGTATACAAACTTTTATATACGATCTCGTTCAAGACGTTTTCGGGGCAAAAACGTTTAATATACGCATCTAAAGAGTATTACAAGATATCAAAAGTTTTTAAAATAAAATATTGCAGGGTGCACAGTTGGATAGATAGCTCGCGCTCTACACTTTAGGCCAAAAGATAATTAAGCTTAATATCTCGAGCTCAGGACAGGAGGCTTTATTTACAAGAAAAACTGCAATCCTTTGACACCGGGATTGCAGTGGCACTAACCTTCCTCTGACAGCACCACTAATTCTTCCATTTCCATAGGCGGTGGAACATGTAAAGACGGTATCTGCACCCCCGAAATGAAGTTGCTCTCTTCAATGAGATCGTGTGCATGTCTTGTTCTTCTTACTAGCTGTTCTCCAACATGACTAGAACGATTTTCTTGCTGCTTTGTCCGTTTCATTCCGGACTCCAAGAAAAAAGCACAAGAATACTAAATTCAACGCTTGAAAGAAGCTCGAAAATTTCTCGAAACGCCGATGTCAGATATGTCAGCGAACGTGACGGACAACGTGACCTTGATCCAAAATCAGCGGTCATTTAACCAAAAATACGAGTGCGCACTCACTACGCAAAAAGGCGCGAAAGGGATCTGAAACGCGGGTTCCACTTTTCAAAGGCGGGAAAAAGAACCAATCAGAGTCTACGGTTCCCTCTTTAACCGAGCGCCTCGGGTAGAACTGGAGCAGTTTTTCAAGCAGTCCATCGAGCAGGCTTTCGTTGAAAAATGTCTTTTCCTACAAGAAAGGCTCAGGTGCCAGAAAAACTATGTGAAAAAGGTAAGTTTCCTCTTTTGTTTTTTTAAAGTGCGTTGGATACGAACTGAGATGACTGAAAAGTGGGAAACTGCTTTTAAAATAATTGTTCTTCTTGACCATTAGTTTACCCTGCGAGCAGTGGTTCCCGGCGAACGAGAGGACGTTAGTTTTGATCCCCATTAAGACGTCGGCTATGTATTTAAGGTTACATATAACCGTCACAACAATCTCCCAAACTGATTTTAATAACTTTTCTCTTCACTGTAGTGTTTGTTTTAGTTAAGTACATAAGAGACGGGATTTTCAAAGTGCTAGAGTTTAAAGACATAAAAGACTATCAAGATCTTAAAGAACAAGCGTCTTGCTACGCATTATGGACACCAAACAGAGTGTATTACCCTGCTGTTGTCGTAAAGATAAGTGGTAAGCACTAATTAATTTCTCTATCTTATTTCTGAAGTCTGGGAAAAGTTTGCTGAATTCACATCTTTTGGAGAATAAAACTTTCAAAATGTCAGGTTTTGCTTCCTTAGGCTCAATTACGGAGCCGCTTTTCGGGAAATGAAAACGGCAATTAGCAAACTGAGCGGTGACTATATGCATGACTATCAGTCAGTGGCACAAAGGAAAACCAACTTTATTACATTAAGGACCAAAACGCCAGATTTTTCTATCATTTTGGGTTGGGAAAAAAAAAAACACCGTTACACCGAGTTGTAAAGGATCACGCTCCTGATCCTGCAACTCAATGGCGCGAATGACTGTCGGCGCGAATATGTGTATTCCCGGATTCCCGGATGCAACGAAGTGAGCCCGCAACACCGCGAGTGGTTCTTAGTTGTGGCCCCCAGACTGCTCGCTGCATTTCTCGCTGCATCTCTTGTAATCTATGTTTTGTACGACATTTTCCCTTTTAAACCCCTAACATTCAGCAGCGTGTAAATGTGTGTGGCTTAAAACTGTGAATAAGTGTGCATCCAGTGTTCATATAAGCTAGCTATAACGTATAACAATACCTTTTACTCGTAATTTCACTACAGAAGACAAGGAGGAGCTACAGAAGCTCAAGGCCAAGCTTGAGAAAGCGGCCAAGAAGAAAACAACACCAGAAGTCACCGCAGAAATTCCTCAAAAAGGTAACAAAAAGTTTTGCATTTCTTTCACAAAAACGAATCTTGAAAACTGCTCTCTTGTTCGGAAAACAGCTAGAGCTTTCTTGATCACTGAGAGCCACAGAAGCTACACAAACATCTCCAAGTGTATCCGCAGTTTATGTTTCCTATTTAGAGCATTTTCCAAGCTATTAATTATTACTTTCCAATTCCTGCAAAAAATTCAAAACACTTGAATGGCACACACACACAAAAATCATTTCACGCCTAGAAAAGCGAAGTAATGACTCAAGTTTTGGCCAGATAGCAAAGCAGTTCTACAATAACACCAAACTCCGGCTGCCCTAGCTATAATTTATAACTTCGCTCGAATTAGTTTAATTTATACACAGGTACAATACTAAACCACTTAAGATCTAGAACATGATGTAAGTACCTTCAAGCTGTTAATTAATTAATTCTCTTATGTTTTTTCAACATTTTACATGATGCATTAATTAAATTAATTACAAACTTAGAAATTAAGAAATGTGTGATCTTTGCAAAATTCATAGAAGCTGATATTGGTATTTGTTTGATTTCTACATTGATTCAGGTGCAAAAGAAACGCCATGCACCAAACAAGGTGAAAGCAGGAAAAGGAAAAATGAGGACACCAAAAAAACAAAAGAAAAAAGGCAAAAATCTGAAAAGAAACAGAAGAAGAAATCATCAACTGCAAATGAGAAGAAAAGGGCCGAGAAGAATTCTGAATTAACAAAAATAAAGAAAAAAACAGTGAGCTCATCAGCAACATTCTTGCTGATGCAGACAGCAACATTCATGCTGATGCAGACAGCAACATTCATGTTGATGCAGGTCAACAAAGCAGTTTCATTGCTATATCTGACACTGAGGAAGCAGATCAAGCAGCTGATGTTGTTAAGTGCACATCTCCTGAATGTGAGGCAAAAATTAATCAACTCAAAGAAAGAATCATGGCCCTAGAGAAGCAAGGTAAGATTTACTAGCACTAAGACGTTTGGCAAATACATTAAATGCCCATGGATTTTTAAGTAATAATAAGTGAAGGAAATGAAAGCTGTAATGATCAAAATTTCCTAGTACTGTGGACTGTACAGGTCTCAAATTATTTCTACTGTGTCTAATAGTTTGTAGCTAGGAGACCAGAAGTCTAGTATATTTGTATCACATTAATCACTTATTTATGATGTGACTATAAATAAATTTATTGAGTGATATTGTTTTCCTGTGTATATAGTTTCTGATCAACATCGTGATGTACCTGGACAGCTAGCTCATGGTGAAGTAACAGAGAGTTCCCCCCAGTTTGGGAAATTTAAAGATAGAAACACAGCAATAGAGCTTGGGGTAAGTTCAAACAGTGGAATACTCAATGCTGATCAGTGTTATACTGATTAAAATAGCTAGCTGTCATTATTCTATTTTCATTACAGAGAAAAATAATAACTTAATTTTCAACATATGATCAGACATTACATGCCTCTGTTGGCATGGGTAGAAATAAAATTATTGTCCTGACCAATTTCTGATCAGCTAGCAACTGGCTCACAAGGCCTAATTAAATAGAACCACTGTTAGGAAATTACATGAAAGTTGAAACAAGAATAGTCAAGCATAGTTATTCCTTTAAGTTTTAGTTGCCAGGCTAAAAATTGCTCTGTAGAAAGTCCAGAAAGTTTCATTCATGACCCAGTTAAGAGTGCACTACATCTCAGAAGCCGGCTGATGTTCCTGTTATCACAGTAATGCTTGCAATTTTATAGTCAATCAAAGGTGCTGTCAAGTTTAGTTATTGTTATGATTTGTAGAGATAGATAAATACACATTTGCCTTCAACAAGAGTTTATTCTGAAGTGAAATTACATGGCACGTGATTAAGACAACTCATGTGATAACAGCAATTACACAGGACAACCAATCATAACAGTTTTTATTTCATTTTTTTCTTGATAGTGGGTGGAGATAGCAACTGGAGTGTGGATTGATAAAATTGTTCTGAATGCTTGTGTCAAGAGCAGCAACTCAAGATCAAAAGTAGCCCTCAAGCTACTTAACAAATTTTACCCTAATCTCGAGTCAGTGTTAACTACAGGGAAGGGCCTAAATGATCTTGATCAGGATGTAATAAATGCTATTGTTGGTAAGTGAGGAAAAGTCTATTTGTGCACATTAATTATAAGTTATCTTTGAGACTGTAAATTAAAATCAGCAATTTTTTTGGATGGCTGGGTTAAGGATGAAGCCCCCTTTTGTTACTGTGCATACGTTCTGCGCATCTTGGGGATGGTCCGAAATATTAAGGTTTCTTAAGGAATTTGCGTACTAATACAATGGTATTTTTGTGCGGTTTATGACTATGTGCATGGAAAAAGTAGATCTAAGCAAGATGTAATGGAATATCCAAAAAGAAAATTGGGGGTAACCTCATACAATTTCTAGAAGCCAGATGTTCAAAGTTTTTCACTACTGGCAAGTGTTGATGGAAGCTTAAGGTGGCCGAACACAGTTTCCTTGTACTTATGCGTTATTCATCATCATTTTCAAACCACTGGCAGTTGGGCAGCCAAAATTGGCAAGATCCAAGTTCAACTGAAAAAGATTTTGATATGTTTTATTGGACAGAGTGCCGTTGCCATGGCACAGTCGTTAGATTTTTTTCCATCATTTGTCTCTAGAAAACTCAGAAAAATGCTGGCCTGTTGACACTGGTCTCGTGACATTTTGACAAAGAGATCTTCTGTAATTCTTTGTTTTGCATTTTAACGTTTTCTGAACACGTCCTCTGTCAGATTTCAATTTTTCTTTGCAGGCAAGTTACGCGTGTTCTGAACTATTATTCTACCGAATTTCATGAAATTCTAACGAGCGGTTCTTTAGAAATCAGTGCATTTCTACGAAACCATACAGTCACAATTTTCTGGTTAACTGCGCATATGCGTTGCATTTGAGAGGGTTCTAGATCCATACAAGCAATCTTAGAAAGGCAATAGTATTACCTTTAATACATTGGAAAACAAACGTTTTTCAAACATAACAAACTGTTTGATTGTTAAGACGGAAAAAAAAAACACTTGCACAATCTTCACTGAACAAAACGAAATGATCGCTGTACAGGTGCCATGTTTGTTTTTCTTAAAACTTAGTGCGTGCGCTAATTCGCGTCAGCAGTACAAATCGTAGAGCGCGCGCAAACTGTGTTCAGACACCCTAAAACAGACGTCAGAAGATCTTCGCATGCCCATGTGCAGTTGTGTTTCAGAAAAGATAACTACCCGGCAAAGTTATGTTACAAAATGGATGGTAAACAGATCAGCGTGGACTATTGAGTTATGGACGTACTTGGGAGGTTGGCTTAGCACTCAATTAAGAAGCTAGAGATGCTTTTGGCTATCGCCTCAAATGACTCTAACACTTCTTTTGTGCTTACAAGCAACCTGCCACATGCATCCATAACTCAATAGTGCATGCTGATCCGTTTACCATTTGGTAAAGAGAGCTAAGTATTTTTTGAGAGATAAATGCGTGCTTCGTGTCACCATGAGTCAATTAATTCACTTAATTGTGCATCCATTACCAACCAAATCCATGTACAGCTAACCTGAAACCATTTGTTCACTTAAAGCGCTGTCAGGACCTGTCATTTTATTATGTTACTTCACCTGTTATTAATATTTTTGTTTGCTGAATTTTTATCTCTTCACTTTCAGGGTTTTCTTTGGTGTGCAAATTGGAAATTAAAGTAGATCCAGAAAAACCCGCAAAACATACACATGTGCCAGAGGGTCAGATACGGGCAGCCTTGAGGAAAAAATGCTACGACTTGGCCTTCTTGGCAAAAAATCCAGATTACCACAAAGGTATCTTAAGGCTTATGTTAATAATTTTGTGATCCTATAAAGATTCTTTTCTTTGATCAGTTTGGAATATTAATTTTTGGAATATAAATTTTTAATCCAAGGGCTCCTGTGAGCCAAAAAGTGAATGCATGATGCAGCTTTGCATGCACATCTGCATGAGCTACAAAAAAATTGGACACCTTGGTAACAACAAATGTGACTGAAATTTGGCAGGGCAAAACAGCTGTCACCTCCTCTTTTTTATCCCTTATTGTATCACTTGTGAAAAGACTTGAAGTCATCTTATAAATTTTGTGGTATAGATCAACAAATTTCTCAATATTCTAGTTTCCGAAAGAAAGTGAGATCTGCAACAATCTGAAAAGTGCATGCGCACAAAAGATGGCTTCATGATTGATCCTTATGGAAGATGAAAACATGACAGATCAAATATCAAATTATCCTTTTCTTATTCCGGCGCCTCCACAGAAAAATACCAGCAAAGGAAGCTCACGGGCAAAACTCAGGGACAGTCAGCGGTTTGAAGTTAATTGCATCATTCAATAATTTGTTGGAACTCTTGAACATAAGAAAATTAACTAAGAGCTTGAAGGTTATAATTTACAAGCTGTTTAAAATATGTTCGATAGCACAGTTATAAGTTTAATTCCAGCATATTAAGTGATTTATTATTGTAAACTATTGGATGAATTAATGCATGGGGTTTTCAGCTAGAGAGCTGGGTTTCTTACTATATTACTCAGTACCTCTTTTAATGGGGAGGCATCCTGTGGATTATTTTGAGCATCAACTGTGCTCTAATGCTTGTGGGTTGTATTTACCGCCTACAATCCACTGTATATCAACCAAGGATTTACTGAGGCTTTTTTTGTGCCAAAGTTCCAGGGCATTATGGTAAGACGTCATATGTCGTCAGTTTTTTTCCTTTTTATCAAGTGAATGTGGAAGCAATGAAAGAGTGTTGTTCAAGACAGTGTTCTGAGTTTATAACAGGAATTTGAAAGAATTACTAGCTTGCAAAGCAATAAGCATAAGCTTCCTTCATTTTTGCCCCTGTAGAGTAAGTCAAAACTAAAGCTCAACAATTCAATCTAAGTTCATATTGTATCATTATAGGAGAATCCTTTTTGTGCAGTAGACTATTTTTTTCTGAAGGTTTAAATTGCAATCCATGTGGTTGATAACCACTGTAATTTCTTGCCCCTTTAAATAGTGGGTAATATATAATCTATACAATAATGGATGCATGTATATACCTGTGAATTAAAGCAACTGTTTGTTTTCGTATGTTAATGTTTCTTGCAGTGGCTACAGCTAGTAACTCTTTCTCTTTTGAGAGCTGAGCTGCAACTGTAAAAAACAGCTGCTTTCAAAAATGCAAGTTAGTCAGTTAGTTGTCGTATTTGAACTGCCAACGTGATTAATGAGTGCTGCAAAACAGTGCATTTACATACATTATTGAAATTTAAGTCTATTTAAAGTATGGGTTAAGTGATTTTTAAGATCTCTCCAGTTCTGCATTCTAAGTACATTTAAAGGATTTTAAAAGTATATTACAAGAACATTTAACTGCTGTGATTTAAGTATGCGGCCCATATTTATTTGCTGCAGGTGCGGCCTCTGGCAGCTGGTTCTGTAATTTAAAGGTGCATGAAGTCATATTGAGAGCTTTTAAGTTGTTATTTTAAGTGTATTTTAAGTATGTTTTAAGTACATTTTAAGCAGGATTTAAGTGTTTAAACAGTTTGGTTTCAGCACAACTTAAGAGTTTCAAAAGTATTTTTTAAGTCCTTCAAACGAGTGTTTCAAGTACTGTAATTAAAGTACGATTTAAGAATCATTTTAAGCCTAATAAAAGTACTATTTAAGTACATTTTACGTCTGTTGTTTTAAGTACATTTTAAGTATTGTTTAAGTACAGTGTATTTTTGTAAGGGTTATGATGTACTACTAAATGCTATGAAATAACCATCATTCTATTAACTATGTTTTAATGCTTTTCTTTTTTAAGTAAAGTCAAGCTCCATGAAAGCATCACCGAGAGGTGATGTTGTATTGACACCATCTGGGCAAATAGATGCTGCAGAGGCATCACGAAGAGGGGTAAGAATATTCATAAAATTGAAAAGTATGTTGTCTTAATGTTCAACAGTGTGTTGAAATACCATGTACATTTTCTTCATTGTGCCATGCTGAAAAGAAAGAGAACAGGCAACGTTTGTTTCAAGATAAAACATTGAGACAAAAGTACAAAACACTACAAGAATTAAACAAATTTGTGTGAAAATTGTTCTTCACTTGACATTCACACCAATTATTTACAATAGTTTATTATGCAGTCAATGTAGTATTATGCACATGCTGTTGCCATAAGTTGAATTTACATGTTAATAATTTTCACATACAACATTAAGATTATTTGGGGACAGAACCTTGACATTCAGTATGTAAATAATTTTGTTTTTATTTTCAGCTCTCGGAAATCGCAGATGGGGTGTGGTGCTGTCCTGTCAGAGTAAAGTCAATAATTAACTCTGTTAGCTCCAGAACAGCACTGGCATGTGCTATTCTCAACATATTTTATCCAAAAGAAGAGCTAGCTGGGAAGCGGTTAAGGGACCTTAACCAGAAGGTCATTGCTGCAATTGCAGGTAAATTAAAGGGAGAAACAATTAAATTAGAGAGCTAGCTAGTCAGTTTGGAATGTTAGCTTAAATTATCAAGACAGTTACAGAGACTGCAAAGTTCATGTAAATGATTTTACTTGAAAGTGGTTTCTTGCCAGAAATGAATAAGACACAATTTGATAGGATCATATTTCACTTTTATGTAATAAATTACATTATTGTAACAGCAGCTGTGATATTGATTCTTACAAAGCTGACAGCTGCTAACACTTTATTTAGATAATATAATCTTACATGAAGTTTTGATGTTTAAGATTTTTCAGTTGTTGCAAAGATTCCTTTCACAACTGTTGTCAATGAGAAAAGCATGGCAGAAAAAGAAGGTGAAGAAGGAGGAAACAAAGAAAAAAAAGAAAAGAAAGAAAGCTGCACCAAAGGGGAAGTTATGCAAGCCCTTAGACAAAAATGCAATCAACTTATTTTCCAGGGAAAAAACCCTACATATCACAAAGGTATGCATTTTTATTGTCTTGGAATTTGTTTTTGTTTCTGTTTTGTTTTGTTTTTTCATTTTATATCTATTTGAGCAAGACCTTGGCTGCTGACAACCTGGATTCATAACTAATAGTGATTTTGGCTTCCCAAGCTTCATCTTACTAACAATAAGTGAAGGTTTGCCTAATCCTTGGCTATTGCATTTAACTACGCCCACTGTACCTTTTCTGCACATTACATGTTCACTTTCTAAAAGTCTTTCTTTTTTTTAACTTAACAGAAAAATACCAACAGAACAAAGTGACAAGGAAGGAAAAGGCTGCAAAACAATAAGTTATACATACATATATAGATATATTATAACATATTTCCTTGAATAATAGCCCCCTCCCTCCCCCGTCCTGGATTATTTGCCCCTCCCCTCACTCCCCCCTCAAGTAAAAAACTGACACCTTGAATTTCCAGTTCGATAGGACACAAGGTTTGAATTGTACATTGTACTCAACATATAATTTTCAAAAGCAAAGCTTTTGTGACGGTTTTCGATTGTAATAGCCATGAAAAAAATAGCTGAGAAATTAATGTGTCCATGAGAAAAGAAATTAATTAGGGTACAACTTTCCACTAGAAGTATTTGAATAATCACCCTCGAATAATCCCCCAGGCTATTATTTGAGGAAATACTGTTTATGGTAACATTGAATGATGATTTTATACTTAATTGGTCAATGCCTTTGTGTGAAAAAGCCATCAAGATTTTGATTATCCGTGGGCCTGAATTAGATGGTACATCTTTGCTACATGAGACAAGTCCATGACACAGATTGTTTCTTCTAACTCATACATTGTACCTACAGCTTGCTTTCAGTTGTCCAATATGGAACAAAAAAGTGTTGCAGCATGTAAAATGTTTTCAAACCCTTCAAGAATTGTAGGCTCAGACAATTTTCAGTGAGGAAAGATGTAGAGAACATTTGCACTTGGTCATCACCCGCTACAAAACTTCCATGCAAGCAAGTTGTATCCTCTAAACTGGGTTTTGTTTGGTTTCGTTTGATAAGAAGTACTGATTGATGTACACGTGCAATAATTTATGTATTTCCTAATCAACCATGGTTCATACAATCTTGAAATTTTCAACGGCATTCTTAGTGTTTGCAAAGGAAAGTGGACAATTTGCATTTGTTGTCTAGTTTACAGCCGTTTTCAGTGTTAAGGGCATAGAGGCTATCCTGAGGCTATCTTTCGACGTGCTGTTTGAAATTAGCCAATCACAACCGATGTATACTGATGTTTGTTTCATGACACTTCTCTGCAAATGATCCGCAAGTTCAGAAGGTCATGCTAGTGGACTGTTTATTGGTGGATTTCGAAATTGTACGAATCATGGATGGTAATGTTTGCAGATCTATTTTTATGCTGTTTTTTTATTATGTTTTTAATGTAGTTTTAAACTTTTTTAAATATATTTTTGAACAGTGCATGACATGCTCCATGCAAGATTTGAAATACGTTTGGAAATTTATAGTGTATTTGTTTGATTATTTTAAAATTTTTAAAATATACTTATTAAAATGTATTTTGAAATATCTAACAGATGAATATTGCCGAATATTCTCGAAATATTCGTTACCAGTTTTGTAAGGGATTAAAAATATATTTTAATATCGTTTTAAACAGCTTTTAATGCTATTTTAAGCCGCCGAAAAATACATTATAAATATATTTTAAGCACAATTTGAAACCTGTTTCGTGTGAAAACAGTTTTTAAACAGCATGTAAAAATAGCTTACAAATAGTGTGGAAAGTTAAATCCTTAAACCTTCCAAGACTTTTCAAAATATGTTTTAATAGTGTTTTAATCAGCTTAAAACACCGTTAAAAACTGTTCAAAAATACATAATAAATACACTTTAAACATGTATTTTTTACCTGTTTAGGCCTGTTTATAAAAATAGGTTCAAAATAGTTTTTCAAAACAGTTGAAAAACAGGTTAAAAATAGTGTTCTGTTTGATAAGGGTTACCATTTACTTGCCAACTGTGAATTTGTAACGCAACCTTTTCCGTCAGTTCATACGTCCTTTTTAGCGTTAAATCTAAAAGTGTTCCAGTGAATCAATGTTAATAAGACTCGACACTAAAATTGGTCACATCGTTAAGCAAGCGTGTTTAATGTTTTAAAAAAATCCATCGAGCCGTTCTTAAGATTTTTGCAAAAGCGCTCAAATTCAAAAATTACCACAAAATTATTACACGAATGACCTTAGAAAAACAATTCGTTCTCGAGATCGCGAACACCAGTTTCAACAAAACTTTGTAGGCGTAAAATAGTAAGTAAACGACACATTTTGAAAGTATTTTTGAGCCATCTCATCGAAGCATTGATTATTTCTCGGTGCATTTACTATTACTATGCAAAAACAAAGGTTGGAAATGTTTTTGCGATTTACTTCAAAACAAACATACAGAATTGTTTTTGTTTTTGTATATTTTGTGTGCCATACACCACAGTTTGAGATGTTGGTATTTGCTTGTCAAAGTGAAATGTGGATCGCGGAAAATTTCAATTTTAGTGTTTTCGAGGTTTTTTGTTTATCGTTATCATGGAAATATCGATTTTCACAAAATGTAAACCAATACGCTAAAGTTCAATCCAAAACCAACAAGTATTGCAAATTTCACTTTGATCTGAGAAGGAAAGGACTGTCTAAGAGCCGATTCAAAAAGTTAGGTATGGTCCCAAAAAAACTGTATCGAAACACCTTAAATGGCCTAAAAAAAAACAAAAACAAACAAACCTGCTCGGTGAAAGCATAAAATGGCACCCATGCATTGCTATTTGCTATGTGACCAACGACTCCGGCAACAACGTTGCAAACTTTTTCTGCTGATACAAATACCTTCCAAGAAGTTGACAGGTTTTTCTACCGATGCACTAACTTGTCGTTACGTAAATAATACTTTCTTGTATTTAATAAATAATTATCTTTAAAGCAATTGGAAAGCATTAGTAATAGGGTATCAGCGTCAAAATTATCTTTGTTTCAGGCCTCCTCTAGCCTGCGAACGCAGACGTATTTCTAGTTGTTGTTTCTCTATGCCGAAAATAATTCGGCGGAGAGAGACGACAGCCGGAAATACGTCTACGTTCGCAGGTTAGACCTCCTCCACAGCTCCCTGGAATTCCCCTCGGCTGAGGGCATCTTTAATATTCTCGATACTAATGAGTGTCAAACATGACTTCCGCCTCTTGTATGTGTGCTTGTGCTTTTCTTTTTTAATTCATTCAATTGCCCATAATAGTATTCACAATACAATTGAAACAAAGGCTCCTTTAGTCCAGTCATTATGTTACTTATACTTGAACAAAGTCCGTTATCGCTAAAGACATAATCTAAAGGTGCCTCTACATAACATATTATTTTTACTATTATTACTAGGGAATCCTTAAAATAGCTTACGACTAGTTTGTATTTACACAAAATGGCGACTTGTTTAAGATTTTAGAATAATAACAAATCCCAACAGAAAGTTTGTTTGCCCCAAATATCACTTTGACTGTCCCTTAGCAACAAATAAAAAAATTAGAAAAATCCACGTCGGCGAAAGTGGTTAATTTGCCAATTTGCCTTCCAACTTGTCCGGTTTGTGTTTTCTGGAAGTATAATTTCCTGGGTAGGATAGATGTACAAATATAGTGGTGTGTGATCTATATATATATATATATATATATATATATATATATTTTTTTTTTTACATAGTGGAGGAGGCCTTGTATTACTGAGCGATGGCAAGTGACAAATTTGGACATGCTTCATACAAAAGGGCGTTAACTGAGGATCCACTGTGGATAGACAAACGGATGGCCAGCATTTAATCTAAGATGTAAGCTTTGAATGATATTGATTGTCATTTTCTATTCTCCATCAATTGTGGGCAAACCATCCCACATAACTCGAGAAATCTTGTTCTGAAGCTAGGTACCGCTTGGCTCTTCTTGTTAGAATGTTTTTTTTTTTACTTAATTAGTACAGTTTCTTGAAATAAAAAGTCTGTTTTCGTTTATTTAGTACGTGTTTTGTTATTCCTTTTTTTAAAGTAAACACCGTCGTTTCTCTTTTTCGTGTGCCACTTGTCAACCATTTTTAATTTATGCAAATATAGCTTTTAGTAAATTATAGCAATTTCACCATTTTCCATTTTGTTCGTTTTTTTTTCCTTGATTTGTCATGTTTTTGGGTATCAATGAAACTATTTCGAATGGAACTTAATTATTTTGCAATAAGTTCAAGGTGCAGATGCCTTCTTCGCTAGATTAACTGGACTATTTGAAGCTTACAATAGCTTGTCTTGCCTTTAGCACAGATTTTGCGTTCAAAAACGTATTTTCGCACCTGTTTTTATTGAGTTTTTCCTTCTATCTTTGTCCAAAACAAAGAATCTTGCTATAAAGTGTATATGTTTTTTTTCTACTGTGACGTAGTAGCTGTGTAAGTTCTCAAGTAAAGTGACCGGGGCGTCTGATGATGCTACGTTTAAAACACATTCCACAACTTGTCTAACGATGTTCTCGTCACCGCTGCGTTACAAGTTGCAAGAAAGATTAACCTTTGTAACAGCGCCTTAACTGAGGAGCGAGTAAGGAGGACTTTGAGCAAGAAAAATGACAGGAGCGAAGGGGAGGTGCTGAGGTATTGTTATTTAAATAAAATAAAAATAAACAAATAAATAAATAAATAAATGTCATTTATTTACCCTCGGCAAGTGATTATAGCAAAGTGCTAGGGGCCGAGCATTTAAACCTTTTAAACACAGATATTTCAAACTGAACATAACAAGCTAAAAATCCAACTGGCAAGAGGCAGACCAGTTGGCTATTTACAAGTGTGGCCGAGGAGTTGAACCCAGGTCGACTGTGAAACAACTCCAGCTAGGTGTCAGAGCGGAACTTGAACCCGGGACTTCCGGATTTCAAGTCCGGTGCCCTGAACCACTTGGCCACACTGTCTCCTTGGGGCTGGTGGTGGCAGCAAAGGCTTATAGTCCGGATCTTGCGGTATTTCTGTACTACCCCAATGCTTGAAAGGCCGATATTTTGCTCAGAAGGTTCCCCTTCCGCCTATGAACCTAACGACTATAAATAATTCCCCCGCAGGGTTTTGCCCCAGTGGCCAAAACCCGAAAAGGCGTTATTGGATTGCGCGTGTATATTACTTCTATAAATATAAGGTTGGTGTTGTGTATACAGACAAAATCTCGATTCGCCAAACGTGTGCTCACACGAAGGTGACGAGTAATGATGACGTTTCGTGGTCTTATGCCCGCACGTAGGTGACGGGTAATTATGACGTAATAGAGGATTTCATATAAATTTTCTTTTCAAGAGGTGAAAACTGTTTACGAAAATAGTACAGCAAGGGAATAAAATGGTTTTAACATGACAAATTCAAAATCATATCTTCTTGGCTGTGTAATTCTTTTATTGTATGGACACAAACTAAAGGTTTCTGGGCATTTACCGAGATTATTCAAAATTGTCCGAAGATCATTTTACACAATCCAGTCATTCACATTTGAATTTATCGATACACAGCAAAATAGATACCTCAGCAGTTATTAAACCTGCACAGTTAACAGCGCAACATGCACAGTCACAGCGTCGGCAGTCTTAGTGAGAACTATATATTACTAGTAAATTAATCGAAGGTAGTAAGTAGCTTTTTACTTACCTTAAAAACTATATGATTGGTTGAGTTAACCTCCAAAGCATACTTGGATTGGTTGTACGTAAACTTTGTTTGGAAGCAAAACAACTTCTGATTCAGATCACAATCACACGGGATCAGGGTCAATGCTGAACAAACACAAATTTAAACACATCAGAGGCACTTCAACATCGTTTACTCTTTCACTTCCATCCTCTCTTCATTGTGACATTAAAAAAAAGGATAGATAGTCATAGATTTATTCACCGCTTTTTACATAACAACTACGTTAATAAAATTATACAATATAATGATAATGGAAGTTGAAAAATATGGGAACTGTACATGTTTGTAAAACATAAAGCATTATTTAATGTAAACTCGGGAGTAAAATATTGATCAGAGAAACAACTGCTTTTAATAGTACAGTTAGTACAGAAGCAAGGCCTAGCATACAAAACGCGGCTTAGAACGGGATTTAAGATTGTAAGTGTGCCCCGCTTTCTTTATATTGATTGCTCGAAACGCCTGCAGGGATGTGATGTGCTATGGATTACAAAGTTTGTTTACAAATGCATTATGTCTACAGTTTCAAGGGACTATGTCGGCTATTTCCTGAGACAATATGAAAAATCCAAAGTACTGTTAAAATAGCAAAACCCTAAAATAATGGTCGAGTTTTGTTAAAAGACATCGCAGTAAAGCAATAGATGGAAATGGATTACAACTCTGATATATAGTAGTAACAATAATAATAATTAAAAACAATATTATAATTATAATAAGAACCTTCCCAGAATGCTTTGCACCAGAAAAATTTCAATGCAAAATAACTTAGTTAATTTGGGGTCGAAGAGAATGCTGTACCATGTGTTATTTACAACTTCGTGAAAGTTATCCCTCATATTAACGTTAGGGTGATGACGTCATTATTCACGTGACTATGGCAAAAATATGTTTTAGCTCACTGCAAGAACAGGCCTCCATCAATTCAAAAGCAGATAACGTGCCCTGATAGACATTGGAATGGGCAATATGGAAATTGCCACTTGACATCTGGCATTTGAAAGTTAAGGTGGCTCTGTACAGGAGCATTTCCCAGGGGACTGGTAAGGAGTCAGTAACTATGGTAGTTTAAGGCGGAGAGAAACAAAGCTTGGCTGGTTAATAGTACTTCGCATGAAAGTAACGACCATGATATGCTCACTGTTGTGACGTCATTGGTCACGTGACCAGAGCGCACAGAAAATTCAAATCACTTTAAAACTGCTTTAAGCTCAATAAATTCGTAATTTCTCACAGTAATATCGCAGAAAAAATTTCAAGTTATTCAAAAACGTCCATTATTATTTTTCCTTTTGAAAAAAGCACAATGAAAAATGAACCTTAAACTTTTGATAATCCCCTGTTTTGTGAGGTTTTAATATAAATGTAAAAACGAATCAGCATATTTGGTTTCAAACTATGCTCTTTCTAATTATGTTAACAGTTTTTTTAAAAAAATTCGTTTTCATAGAGCTCAGGGATGTGAATTTGCAGGCACGCGGAGTACTGGGCACCAATGTCACGGATTGCTCAGGAAGACTGGTGCACTTTTTAGGCGCGGCGGCATAGCTAGCGACAAAAGCTGAAAAATGGGGTGAAAAGGTGTTTTGCTAGCTTTCTGTCGGTCCATTTCTGCTAAAGAATTGTTAATGGTTTCTCCGAAAGAGGACAGCACTTCATTTCTCGCTGCATTGCTCATGTCAGGTACGTGTAATTATAGCTTTTTATTGTCTTCGGTAAACAGCTTAATATATTAGCAGGGCTTTACCGATCGATCATTTTTGTTTAATGTTTCATATTTATCGTTAGTCCAGTGCTTAAATAATCTGCCATTTTCGTTCCGGTAGCAAAAAGCCGAAAGATAGACACGTAGGTTGGTAGCTAAAGTTTATTAAGTTTCGTAAGTCTTTAAATAAACGTTATATGAAGTGATGTAGTTTTTGTACACTCGTCTGTGAATCGTACATGTATGTTCTTTGTTGGCCCAGTAAAAGTTTAGCATCGCATCCTTTATGTTTTCAGTAACTTTAATTACAGCGTTGCTGTTAAAATTAATGTTTCAAACAGCTATTGCTTAAAGCAAGAAGGTCAGGCTATTCTCCTAATGTTGATACTGGCAGATAAGCTTAAATGTGTAGCATCATTTAAGCTTACGTGTTGTAAACATCTCATAACAACATAACATAACACATAACATACTTTATTTTATCTCCATCTCCATTTGTTTATTAGCTGGGCTTTTCTTCACTGCTTGCAAATTATTTATACACATCTAATGACTCACGAATGTTTCTTAGATCAAGTAAGGTTCAAAGCTATAGTTGGCATGATTTGATGACAAACAACAAATTTAAATTTCGAATTAGGTACATGTAAGACTTTTATTAAAAGTTATGTGTTGATCACTTTTGGGAAAATATGCTTAAGATAATCGAGTTCAAAGCAGGTGAATGTAATTGTTTTGTACATCTCGTTCTCTACTTTTACTGATTAAGTTATTCCATAATTTGCAGGGTAAAAAATTAACTTCAGTGCTTGAATCATTGAATTGCAACTCGGGCCAGTATCCTTGAATTCCAACCTCGTCCCCAGGGTCTTTTCACTTGCTCGCTTAGTATAGTGGACCAGGCCATTTAGATAAAGTGGCTTTCAAAATCCTCTAGTCTAAATCAAAAAATTTAAAACCATATTTACTTGAATAGACCCCTCCCAACCTGGGTGAGAAGTAAGTCTTTTATCCAGGGATTTCGACAATAATCATGTGGAAAAAGTACCACATACTGTAGAACTCTAAGTAAAAACAAACCTCAACTTTTAGTGGCCCTGGTCAGTTTTAAATTGCTACTGGCAACCAGGAGACTGTCAGTTTTTAGCCCTGAAGTTGTTGTTTTCACTGATCCTTTTTTTATCTATACTAGGCATGGTATATGTCAGCAGTGATCAGTGATGCAGCTTTTCTTACAGTGAAGGTATGCACATGGAAGATATCAATCACATAATTATCCCAGCTTACGTACTATCTTACTGTTCAGTAAAATGAACTAGGTCAAATGCAATGATCGGTTTAATTTGGGTTCGGTAGTTGAACACAATTAAACCAATAATATGCATACAGCAGTGTTTGATTCCAATTTCTGAACCCAGTCAAACATAACTAAGCACAGTTAAACAGTTTAAAATCATTCAAATATACCAGAGATTTAAACCATCTGCCTTTAAGTGCGTGAGAACAAGCACAAATTTCTTTAGTGTGGAATTTGAACATGATCTGTTTTATATTGTCATGTAAACACATAGAAGACTGGGTGGCTAAAACAGCCTTTTCGGAAAAAGAAAATTTGGCAGACTTCCAGACTTCCATTGGGGTAGGTGATGAAAACCTTATACCCACTTAAGTTACAAAATCCATTTTTCACAGTGATGTAAGATTTATTCTTGGTGGTTAAAGGGTTAAAACTTAATGCAGAATGAATCAAACAGTTATACCATGTATGGGTTTCCGTACCACGGTGATTATTGTGACCCAGTACCACTACTGGGGCAAGCTCACACAGGTATGACTTGTACAGTTATGAGATTTTGTGCTGTAATCATGAAACAAATACAGAGAAACAAGAGGAAATCGGGAGGAACTTGTACCAGAATGAAAATCATGCTGGTATTATGTAAACACCCCCTTAGCCTAAAGTCGAACAGCTCTTAAGAATGTTTCACAACATCCTCAGAGACCCAGGGGCAGTAACACCCTGATTTCATGAGACCGGTGCAAACTCATACTGGTATGATTTTGTTTACATGAGACCAGTCTGAAAGTCAGACTTGCATGAAGTGTTTACCTGAGACCAATCTAAACTCTGTTTGTGTTAATATGGTCCGCAACCATCCCATCCTTAAAAATCCAGTTTATCTATTATCCAACAGCTTGGAATGCTCTAACGCCACTTGTTAAACGTGCATACCCAAAACAAATATCTCAGACCAATTGGGACCCTGTTCGTGCTTAAGTGGCTCCCCAGTCTGATTTCAAACCGTTCTGAGTCATTCATATTGGTTCAGCAGCAGTGATGAGTTTAACCAGCCTAAGGCCCTGTTTACATGAGTGACTTTATCCCCGGATGTCACTTTCATCCCATCCCGGAGTGACTTTCATTGCGGTGTCTGGTCATTTACCTGTAAATGTTTACATGATTTGGAGCTGGAATGTGTTCACCCCAGGACGATTTCATCCCGGTCTTCAGCACCAGGATGAAATCGTCCCGGGGTAAACACCATTTCAGCTCCAAACCATGTAAAAACTTACAGGTAAATAACCAGACACCGATATGAAAGTCATCTCAGGATGAAGTCACTCGTGTAAACACAGCCTAAGATGATATACTAGCTTCATGTTTCGTACATTTCGTGTAAACAGAGGTAAGCATTTGGAGCCGATCTGAAGTCGTACCGGCCCAAGTTGGTACCATTCTCATAGACTACGAGCAGTCTCTCATTTTTCTCTGGGCGTGCACACTGACTGTCCTACTATTGGTAATTGCGATAATTAAAATCTACTTTGTTTTTCTTACAGGTTTTTATTCCATCAACCTGATGTCAGGAAAATATGGCAGTTTATTATAAGGGTTTGGTTAAGAAATTTATACTTTTAGTTATATTCCCAGACACACTTTATCAATTCAAATAAAAAATTTGAAGAGCAGTTTTGAAATAAGGTTATATATTTTTTTGTCTTTTTCTGCTTAACATTTTGATGTCATTGATTAGTTTGACTGTCCCCTCAGTACTACTAAGTGGACGATGTATGAAAATGGAATGAATCCTGGAGTACACCTTTTAGGGCTCTACTTCAAAATATCTGATGAGCACACCCTGCCCCATATCTTTTTTGGGGGGAGTATCCCCCCCCAACTACTATCCCAGGAATGAAGAGTCAGACCTATTTGATTGAATTCTCTTTATGGGGAAAACTATATTGATTGACTGATTCACCACAGTCTGATCCCTTTTTGTCAGTTCATTGCCTGTTAGGTTTCAGACTATTCTGAAATGATTTAGGAAGAGGCTATTCCTTTTGTTTTTCTTTGGTACCAGATTCTGGCAATCAGTAACAATGCTTATTGGTGGCAAATTGTCAAACCAAAAAGAACTAAAGTCTCGAGATCTACTGCCATCACGGTCTGGGGTAGTAAGAGAGTGAGTCATAATCTGTGCATCAAATAAAGTCACTTGTCATTACTGGACCATTTGTTACTCGCATTGACAACACTGAAGTGACAGATTGATTGATTTATTGATTTGTTGATTGACTGATTCATTGATTGATTGATTGAATGATTTATTTTTCAATTGGCTGATTGACTGATTTATCAGCCAGTTGGTTAAGTGGTTGATTGATTGACTGATTGGTACTTAAAATAGTTGAATGAATTTATTCACCTGAATTACATGTTAATAATTACATGCATAATGCTGCACTTCTTCGCATCTTCGTCTGGCAGTAAAATACTCGGGCGATGTCGCAGTTCTTACAAGGTCTTCTCTGATTTGGTGAGAAAACAATATACCAAACAACAAAACAATGGACCCTAGCCCCGAAAACAATAGAGCTGCGTGATACCAAGGTCCAATGAAATTAGAGGTTGTTAAGAGCTGCGGGGCTACTCAAATAATACCCGGCATCAGTCGAGACATAAAATAATTTTCAAGCCCCAATGTCATGACATAATTGTAAGCAAATAATTTATTTGTAATTAGCAAGTAGTAGGTAAGAAGGCGTATTAGAGAGCAGGACTATTAGAGCTTTTACAGTAATTTAAATTAAATTTCATATTAATTAACTCCAGTAAGGTACTCCTTCTGAGTAAGAAAGAAAGCAATGCCCTGGGATGTTTTAGGGTTCACTACTTCCTACTATTAATTTAACATCCCTGGGAATTAATACAAGTAAATAAGGTACATCATCATCATCATCATCATTCAACTATAGCGTCATTTTACCATATAAGGAGAAAAATGTGAGTATAAGAGCGTCTTACAGTGTAGAAAACGTATTGCACTATAGTATCCCGGTTTCAAATCACTTATTGAATAAAGCATTTAAATTGCTTAGATATTTAAGTTTAAATGTATATTACCTACAACAGAGGCTTATTTAAAATTTATGAAACACTGGTTCTAATTTGATGAGAGGTGTATTACTAATGATTAACTAATAATTATAATATTGTTTTCCGGTCTCACTTGTAATAATAATAATAATAATAATAATAATAATAATAATAATAATAATAATAATAAAGTCCAGTGTTTTTTTTTTTCAAAAACATTACCCCAGCACAATGGATGGAAATTGATTACAACTTAAAAAGAGATGTTGGGCCAACGTTTCCAAGTTTTGTGGTCCTGTCTAGCAAAAGTTGGTCTTTTTAAAACTTGTTATGGTTCATTTTCCCGTGAAAATGTACTTGATATCGTCTACCTGGTGTTCAACGAGCATTTTGTGTTTGAGCGAAGGTACTAGTCACAACTTCAACACAGTTTTGACCAAACCCCAGCAAACCTCCTTGACATGTCTGACACAGTCCCTTTAAACTGTAGCTCTCAGCGTAATTGATAGAACTTTTTTAACGATATCGTAATGACACGCTCCACATCGCTAGAAATCGGGGACATTGGAACCCGCGATTATCACATCCTGCGGCAGATTGAGCATGGAATCAAACGCAAACGGTATACATAATTAAATTTTTCTTCATGAATTAGCGAAAGGAAAAATGCGCAATCAAGACATGTTAAACTACTGTATTAAAAAAAAAAAGAAACAAACAAACAAAAATCATACAAAAATCTAAATGGAGACCTGAACTATCCTGTTTCGTTTTTAACGTTTTCTGTGAACAGTTTTTGCGCGCAAAATTATATAAAGCAGCCTTCACACGACAAACTAATGCTGGCCAACTCGTGTTGGCAAACTCAGATTGGTGTGTGTGTGTGTGTGAACGATATAACAACATGTTGGCAAACTGTTGTCAAAAAGTTGGCCAGAATAGAGGCAAGTTCTATTTGTCGCCAACAGTTTGCCAACATGTTGTTGTGTCGTTCACACACACCAATTTGAGTTTGCCAACACGGGCTGACCAACATCAGTTTGACGTGTGAAGGCCGCTTAATGTAGAGGGAGAGATTTATTGAAAACTCAAAACTCACAGTTAATTATTAGCAATTACCTGCAAGCAGATTAAAGACAACTGTACCTTTAAGTAATTTATCTTACGATCTACAGATCCATGGGATAAATTGCGATGTCTCATTTTTATTTTGTGCATTTCGAAAAAAAAAATCCCACGGTAGTCTACCAGTATAGCTCAAACATCCACCGTCTTCGGACTGCGTTATTTTGTTCAAATATGTAGTTTTCACCAGATTCGAACCTTAGGTGCACTATTTTGGTCAGTGGTTTCGTTATGGGCCTAAACATCGTTTTGTAAGACAACCATTTTCGTCATAAACATGAGCCCGAACTATGCGGGATGCCCAGCAATATATACTATTCAAGGGAGCTTTTTGACGTAACACACCTGAATATTTTTTGGCTCCAATGTCCATGATTTCTAGCGATGACCCAGTACTAGCCAAAATGTTTTTCAGCCTGCATATAGATTACTCTTTTTCTTTAAATTAGTTTGACTTCAGTTGTAATCAGAGCAAAGTCCTTTGAAATTTAAAACAGAAATATTCTGTGTAACGATGAAAAGTAAATGAAGGTGTTGCTCCATAGATTTCATTTTAATGCTTACACATTAGTTTTTCACCCAAGAAATAAAACTTACGAACTTGCACAGCAAAATAAGGAACACCACAAGAAAGTATTGCTCGGTAGCTTTCATTATGAGTGGTCGCACTTTGGTATCATCCACGGAAACAAATGGTGTCCAAAAGCTAGAACCATCTGGTACAACATTGTAAACTGTACCATAGAAAATTAGGTCGCCTAAATAGCTACATTCAAAATCATTCTTATCCACACAACTTAATTTAACCCATCAACCACTCAAAAGTTTGACCCATTTTGAACATGCATGATAAGTGAACGTTGCCACGCGAACGAACCTCTTCATAGCTTTGGGTATCACTCAAAAACTTAAAGGATGCGTCAATAAAAAGGAACCAAGGTTTGCAGCTGAAGTGAAATTTATTTAATAAATTTAGCGGTCCGATTGATGCTGGTGCAATATAGACAGTGAAGCTTGAGTATGACGGTCTCTAAGGGTTAAACTGAAATACATTTGTGCTGAAGGCAATGTTAGGCCCAACTATCGTTTCAAGACAGCTTCCACTTACCTGTGCTTTTGTCCTTTGTGTTCGGTCCGCTGGCTGACGCTTTACACCACGTCCCACGTTGATTACAACCATGAAATCTGACCAGGGAAGGCCTTGAATTTTTGCTGTTGTACACAGACTGAAGGTGCCACGTTTTGCCCGTTGCAGAGCTGACTTCGTTGTTGAATATCACGGCGAAAACCTTTTCAAAAAAGAAGTCTCTTGTTCATACTTCATCGAAAAGTGTGGCGTATTGTATCAGACAAGCACAAAAATATGCATAAGTATTATGTAAACGTCGGGTGCGCATGAGATAAGCTTGTTTTTATAGATGAGCACAATTACATGAACAATATAAGTCATATGCTTGTCTAGTAGCACCGTGCCAGAGATCCAGTCTCTATCAATAATACTAAGAAGCACAACGTAGAAACTATACAAGCAAAAACAGCAGCAGCTTGCATTCAGTGTCCTCGCTCTGCACTCTCCAAATTTTGTTTAAGGCTTCTTTTTGCAAGCTACATAAGATTAGGCAACATAGGCACTAGAGCAACAGAGAAGAATTCGCGTAAAAAAGAAAAAAAGATAAACTAACTGAAAGATCGACCGCTTTAGGTGAAGAACGTGTAAAGTTTAGTTGGTTAAAAAAGAGCAAAGCGCGCGAAGAAGGAAAATCCTATTTTAACACTGAGTGCAGGCGATATTAAATGTGAGTTAAAAGGATTCCCTACGTCGGCTCGAAGTTGAAAAGAAAGTTTTACTCGGATTTGTTCTGGAGCTGTTTAGTGAGAATTATTGTGTGATTACCCTGTTGATGGAAGAATCACACGAAAATAGCGTGGTTTAACGTGGTTCACTCAAGCCATGCGTCTTGTATGGTGGCGTTATGTACCCATCTGTGAAGAAATCGACTTACTTTCAATTCTATAAACTTTTTTTTTTTAGTTTGGATTAGTTTCTTTTTCGGTGACAAACTGTTTAATGCTAGTTTTGTAGTATTTCTATGCATCGCTATTCAGTATATAGTTTTAGCCAAGCCTAAAAGCGGAGCTCCGCTTTTTTTTCCCCTGGTAATTATGAAAAAATTTATCTTCCCCTCTGAGAATCGAAACGCAAGAAATAACTCTCATATCATCAACAATGATGCAATTACATGACAATGAATTTTCCTTAGCAACGGCTCAGAATGATAAAGGGAGCTTACCCGAGGAATCAGGCTTACACCAATTCTGAGCTCTGTAAGAATCAAATAAGCTAGGAAATGAACATTTTGATCTGACTCAATTTTGCGGGGTGGTAGTGTTTTATAGGGGTTATGTTTGAAAATGGAGCACAGCGGGGAATTACATGCAACGTTTCTGTGTTAAAGTGGTTACGTCAGCAGTATCGAGTGGTATCGAAACCACCGATACTTCTGGCGATTATCGATATTTTTAGGTATTCCGGCATATATCGATGATATTGAATAGTGACTGGTAGCGATACGACCCATCACGAAACGTCTATCTGGGACTGAGTGTAGAAAACACTGTAAAACCTACTGTTTTGTTTGGGATCGGCAGTTAAAACTGCAGGATATGTCGTTGTCAGTTTGCAACTTATCGACGGGAGAGCTCTTTTCTTAAGTCTAAAATGAATCCATCAATTAGCGGGAGTCTTGTATGGCGTGCCACTTTTAATAACTATCATTGTGAATTTTTTTTTAGACAGAGCCCTGCCTCGATGCGTTGCACTAAATTCAGTAAATGATGCTGAAAGCACGGCATGTGAAAGTTATACGCTCGAAGCACGACAGTTACCGAATGCATCTCAATTATCAATATACACAAAAGAAAACCTTCCTATGACCCTACTGAACACTTCATTTTGCGATTTTCTCTATTTAACTGGAGCAGAGTCCATGCGATGTTTTAGGGACATAAGCAGAGTATACTATCCTTCCCACAGAAATTTATCACGCGTGTGGGCGGTGAAACTTAGACACGGATTAAAGTTCTACGAAATTATAATTTATTAGGTGGCATCTCGTTGTCACACTATAGTGAAGTTTAACAGAACAGAGTTAACTTTGCTTAGTATAGTAGTTGTTAGTGTGTTTTGATTGATATCAGACATTTGAGGCCCTTCTTAAATGTCTACGCAAACCGAAGCAGTTCTTAGGTAGGTCTGAAATAGGGTATCGAATTTTGGGTCAGGTGTGAACCTAAGGTAGGGAAAATGACATTTTTTGGTCTGAAATGGGGAAACGGTTTAAAAGAGTGGGTCGTACACCAAAACAAACTTTCGGGAAGCGCTCTTTGACCAAACCATTCATTTCAATGCTCATAGTCTCCCTTTTCTGTCGTTACTCAATCATATTGTTGTTTCTACCTTATCAGATTCCCTAGCTGTTTATTAATTACAGAAAATTATGTCAGAGACTTATCTCAGTCAACAGCCATCTTTGACTTAATTTTGTGTTTTCAAATAACGAGCTTTGAAACATGGATGGTGTGAGCTTTAAAATTGATGGGTCAGCAGGGAGTGAAAGTCGCAACAAAATCATAAAAAAGACGAATTGGTAAGTATATATAAAAGAAGGACCATGAATTACGAACTGGGTTTGTGAAAATTGTTTGAGTTAGTCCACGTTTTACAAAAACCTATCATATTAAAATAGCTTTTCTTTTTCACTTTTTTTCTTTTTTTTAATGATAATAGACAAAAGTAAAGACTGGTCGTGTAACTTAATTGAGAGAAAAAAAAAGACCCTGGAACACTTCATTTGTATTTGTCGTTATGTACGGTAAATACAGTGCAACTCCACATCAGTGCTAATGAATAGGCCAACAGAAGCTGATTTAGAATATTTCAGTGTATTCTATTTATAAACCGTAAACCAAGAGTAAAGCTTCAAGTTTCGAAAAAGAGCAATTTTAGTCAAGCATCCGTGATCTTAGTTGATGACGCAAATGCCCTTGAATAGCCGCTTGAAATGCATCACATTTACAGGCTGAAGGCCAGAAATATGGTGCATTCGGTGCAAAACACAAAAGAGCGGGTGTCGAGAGAAGTTCTGGTTTGAAACTTACAATTTGACGGGACAGTAGTTAACAGTAAAGTAAAATTACACGGTTCTGGACGGCTGATCGGAGGAACTAGTTGTGGAGATAGTAATGAATGTTGCTTTTGGAACGTACGTAGTAATGACGTTCAAAACTCCCAAGCCCTGATGTGGCTGAGACAAACAAACTGATCCATGGGTAATGTGTATGAGAATTTTGCATCGATAAGTAGTGTTGGCGAGCACTTCTTTGCGGCTTTCAATTAGGTTTTTTTTTTCAAAATAGCAAGGTCAATGCTGAAAAGAAAACCTAAAAATCGGTTATTCTTTGGAGCTGCTCAGTGACACCTTGTTGAAAGTGCAAGGAACCAATACAGAGCGGCCGCGACTTTATTATTTTCAAAAGACCGCTAGTAGAGCGGCGCCGTCTTATCTGAATAAGAATTGAGTTTCCTTTGGTCGTCTTAGGTTTTTCTTGGTCACGGACGATTGATTGGCATATTAATGATATATACGGGCGTGGGTAGGGATGGCAGGGAAAGATGTTTTGACCGTGCTATTCTTGGGGACACGAGATGTTTTATGCAATTGACGATTGATTGATATGCTAATGATGAAATGGAAGGAATTTCGTTGTCGTAGCTCAGGTTGTTCAAGGTCATTGGAGATAAAGAGAAATATTTGACGTGATTCAATGTAGTATGATGTAGCTTCTCTTTTCTAGAAACGTCTGGTTTGGTTATGAAAAGTCTGTCTTTAACTCAGACTAATTATTTCAATCCACGCATTTCTTTCTGCGCGACTATTAGTGCAGTTTTCTGTATAGTGTGACTTCATATATATCTGCTATTTCAGAACCATTGCCCGTGACTGTTTCAGGATATATGTTACGTAATAGTGGGCTTTATATAAGTTTTCTTAAGTCGATTAAATTCCATTGATTTTATCGTGTTATAGTTCGAGTTAACCTACCTTCGTAACGGAACTTTGATCTGTTTCTTCTAGGGAGTGTCTAGATACCCAGCAGCCGGGTAGGAATGTTTGAAGACTAAATACTAGCCAGTCCGAAATTTTCGAAGGAATTCAACAAAAAGGCTTATTCTAACGTTCTGAAATTATTTGATATTTGTTTAGAATTGCCAAGCGATTCAGAAAAGAATTTTGATTTTGTAGTTGCCGAGTTTTCCGAGCTTTTGTCTACTAGAAAATCACGATGTTTGCGACACTTCGAATTATTTGTGGCTAAACCCGTCAGAGAGAAACGCACAGAATTTCGACGGAATTTCTCATTCAAAAGTCGTGGGAGTACAAATTCGAAGTTTCTTTTAAACATTTTATCAAGCAATTCAAAGGACCAGTTTGGTCTTGTAGTTGGTGAATTTTCCGAGCATGTGCGATGCATGCTATGAAACGTTGTAGCTACCTGCGCTACTCGCGGCTCAATCTTTCTGCCAGCTTCTCGCTAAAATTAGGAGAAGAAAACGATTCCTCGCAGTCTACAAACTGATGTAGTTTCGTATGAACTTTACGAGTGGTCTATTTTCTACTAAAACACTCTTGTCTATATAATAAAATAGAATCAGTTTTTATATTGAAAACACTATCTATCTAACTGAACATTGGATTTGTGGATCATCCTTCAGTTTGTTTCTGTTCCTTAACCCTTTAACGCCAGGATTTTGTTAAAAAAAATACTTTTTAGCCGCAAGTTCCTTTTTCTGGTCGTCATGCTGCCGATTTCTGGAAAAACCACACAATTTTACCGGTTTACCAATTGGACAAGAAATTGTACACCAGTCACATGTAACCGATGGTACCTAACCACTAAACTTTTGAAGGTGACAAACGAAGGATATTGAATAGATACAAAACAAAGCTGACTACACGACGACAGAACGACCAGAACGATGTTTTAATTTGGGAACTCCAATGTTCTAATAATTGAGCCGAGAAGTTTAGACTTCTTAATGACAAATTTTCTTTGCGTGTTTGCGACTTTGGACTGAATAATTTATGTTTGTGACCAAGATGAAGCATTTTTTTTTTCAAACGGTATTAACAGAAAGACTGACCATTTGGCGTTACAGACAGCTTTATAAAACAGAATTTCTATTCGGTGTGTAGCTTGAAAAAAAATCTTGCTAATGCGATCAACAGTAGTAAGTTCAACACTATGTCTGGTATATATTGTTCCGATATACTTGCTGAACAAAGATTACAAAATGTAGGTTAAGGTAATATTAATTATTGAAAATTCTTTCCAGCAATTAGGCAAGAAACCTGGTTTAGCGTAACAACTGACAAATTTTAAAGTAACAACAGTTTGTACTTACAATTAAACGGATGCAAATGTTTTCCATTTTGCTGTTTTAGTTCTCTCTCTTTTTGCCTTGAAAAATATCAAGAAAAAATCTCCCTATTATCATGTACACAAAAAAGTTAGGTAAATTCAAAAACCCAGGTGAATGCTGTGCGTGAACTTAATTTATAGGTTCTTTTAACTTCCTAATATTGGTAGTAAAAAAGAAATTGTTTCGATCGATACGCTTGATCTGAAGAACTCAATAAAATGTTTCAATAACCTTAAACCACATAATTCCTTGTTTATACATGTTTTGGTTGCTACTAAGCAGTATCAGAGAATCACGGAAATCTGTGCAAAAGCCTCTTACAGCTAATTTAACCGCAGCACTATTACCTAAGATATTGGCTAAGATCACGTTCCATTAAAGACTTTCATTAGAGAGTTGACTGAAAAACAAACAGCTTAACAGCCCTGTTATGAACCTGTGTTTTGAGTCCTTGATTTAATCTCAAAGCGAAAATGGACTCAATTTGAATCTGTGAAAATCTGTACAAAAGTTTCTTACAGCTAATTTAACCTCAGAACTACGAAATTGGCCAATTGTTTCTCGTAGGGTGAAATAGTTTTATAGCTAACTTAACCGCAGCACTACTACATTAGATATTGGCTAATATCACGTTTTAGAGACTTGACCAGAAAAGTCACTGTCAAGAGCTATCTGCAGTTGACTGAAAACCCAAACAACTTAACAGCCCTGTTATGAACCAGTATTCTGAGTCGTGTTGTTTCATTAAATTTATGAGATCACTGCTATTATCCAGACCTTTTCAGGAAATATAAACTCAATTTGAATCTGTGGAAAACTGTGTAAAAGGTTCTTTACAGCTCGCAATTTAACCCCAGAGCTACGATATTGGGGAATTGTTTCTCGTAGGGTGAAATAGTTATATAATTACCAAACTTGACTATCTAGTCACGTCTTAGATACTTGAACTAAAAAGTCACTGGAGCTATCTGCAGTTGACTGAACAAAACAAACAGCTTAACAGCCCTGTTATCAACCTCTATTCTGAGTCCTCAATTTAATCTTAAAGTGAAAAAAGAAATCAATTTGAATCTGTGGAAATCTGTGTATAAGCCTCTTGCAGCTAATTTAACTCCAGCACTAATACCTAAGATTTTGGCTGTTGTGAAGTGAAAGTCTTGTTATTAATTTCGGAGTTGAGCTGAATGCTAGATACACTTGAACGATTTTGCTAAATCACTGCATGTTTACTTCACGTTGTGAAATTAGTAACCTTGACTGTGCTGGTGGTATAATCAACACAGGTGGTCACATTTGCAAACAATGTCAATACGGTTTAAGGGATTAAGATTTTGAGACATCTTTTCTTGTTTACCCAAATTATGGAGACTATCACCAAACATTGTTTTGTACAGCTAGTTCAGTAGTATGGCGTAAACAAAAGATTGTCAGTTAACAGTTATAGCCGCTTATTGCCCCCACAGGGCTCCGGCCCAGACGGCCGGACCCGAAGAGGCACCCTAGTATCCTCCGCATATATTTACAGAGTGAGAAATGATGGATTGTTGGTTTGATGCAGCGGAAAAAAATATCGATTTTCATGAATGCGGCGTGCAAAGGATCAACAAATTTGTTGATCTTTTGCGGGCATGCAAACCAATACAGAGCGGCCGCGACTTTATTATTTTCAAAAGACCGCTAGTAGAGCGGCGCCGTCTTATCGGAATAAGAATTGAGTTTCCTTTGGTCGTCTTAGGTTTTTCTTGGTCACGGACGATTGATTGGCATATTAATGATATATACGGGCGTGGGTAGGGATGGCAGGGAAAGATGTTTTGACCGTGCTATTCTTGGGGACACGAGATGGTTTATGCAATTGACGATTGATTGATATGCTAATGATGAAATGGAAGGAATTTCGTTGTCGTAGCTCAGGTTGTTCAAGGTCATTGGAGATAAAGAGAAATATTTGACGTGATTCAATGTAGTATGATGTAGCTTCTCTTTTCTAGAAACGTCTGGTTTGGTTATGAAAAGTCTGTCTTTAACTCAGACTAATTATTTCAATCCACGCATTTCTTTCTGCGCGACTATTAGTGCAGTTTTCTGTATAGTGTGACTTCATATATATCTGCTATTTCAGAACCATTGCCCGTGACTGTTTCAGGATATATGTTACGTAATAGTGGGCTTTATATAAGTTTTCTTAAGTCGATTAAATTCCATTGATTTATCATGTTATAGTTCGAGTTAACCTACCTTCGTAACGGAACTTTGATCTGTTTCTTCTAGGGAGTGTCTAGATACCCAGCAGCCGGGTAGGAATGTTTGAAGACTAAATACTAGCCAGTCCGAAATTTTCGAAGGAATTCAACAAAAAGGCTTATTCTAACGTTCTGAAATTATTTGATATTTGTTTAGAATTGCCAAGCGATTCAGAAAAGAATTTTGATTTTGTAGTTGCCGAGTTTTCCGAGCTTTTGTCTACTAGAAAATCACGATGTTTGCGACACTTCGAATTATTTGTGGCTAAACCCGTCAGAGAGAAACGCACAGAATTTCGACGGAATTTCTCATTCAAAAGTCGTGGGAGTACAAATTCGAAGTTTCTTTTAAACATTTTACCAAGCAATTCAAAGGACCAGTTTGGTCTTGTAGTTGGTGAATTTTCCGAGCATGTGCGATGCATGCTATGAAACGTTGTAGCTACCTGCGCTACTCGCGGCTCAATCTTTCTGCCAGCTTCTCGCTAAAATTAGGAGAAGAAAACGATTCCTCGCAGTCTACAAACTGATGTAGTTTCGTATGAACTTTACGAGTGGTCTATCTTCTACTAAAACATTCTTGTCTATATAATAAAATAGAATCAGTTTTTATATTGAAAACACTATCTATCTAACTGAACATTGGATTTGTGGATCATCCTTCAGTTTGTTTCTGTTCCTTAACCCTTTAACGCCAGGATTTTGTTAAAAAAAATACTTTTTAGCCGCAAGTTCCTTTTTCTGGTCGTCATGCTGCCGATTTCTGGAAAAACCACACAATTTTACCGGTTTACCAATTGGACAAGAAATTGTACACCAGTCACATGTAACCGATGGTACCTAACCACTAAACTTTTGAAGGTGACAAACGAAGGATATTGAATAGATACAAAACAAAGCTGACTACACGACGACAGAACGACCAGAACGATGTTTTAATTTGGGAACTCCAATGTTCTAATAATTGAGCCGAGAAGTTTAGACTTCTTAATGACAAATTTTCTTTGCGTGTTTGCGACTTTGGACTGAATAATTTATGTTTGTGACCAAGATGAAGCATTTTTTTTTCAAACGGTATTAACAGAAAGACTGACCATTTGGCGTTACAGACAGCTTTATAAAACAGAATTTCTATTCGGTGTGTAGCTTGCAAAAAAATCTTGCTAATGCGATCAACAGTAGTAAGTTCAACACTATGTCTGGTATATATTGTTCCGATATACTTGCTGAACAAAGATTACAAAATGTAGGTTAAGGTAATATTAATTATTGAAAATTCTTTCCAGCAATTAGGCAAGAAACCTGGTTTAGCGTAACAACTGGCAAATTTTAAAGTAACAACAGTTTGTACTTACAATTAAACGGATGCAAATGTTTTCCATTTTGCTGTTTTAGTTCTCTCTCTTTTTGCCTTGAAAAATATCAAGAAAAAATCTCCCTATTATCATGTACACAAAAAAGTTAGGTAAATTCAAAAACCCAGGTGAATGCTGTGCGTGAACTTAATTTATAGGTTCTTTTAACTTCCTAATATTGGTAGTAAAAAAGAAATTGTTTCGATCGATACGCTTGATCTGAAGAACTCAATAAAATGTTTCAATAACCTTAAACCACATAATTCCTTGTTTATACATGTTTTGGTTGCTACTAAAGACTTTCATTAGAGAGTTGACTGAAAAACAAACAGCTTAACAGCCCTGTTATGAACCTGTATTTTGAGTCCTTGATTTAATCTCAAAGCGAAAATGGACTCAATTTGAATCTGTGAAAATCTGTACAAAAGTTTCTTACAGCTAATTTAACCTCAGAACTACGAAATTGGCCAATTGTTTCTCGTAGGGTGAAATAGTTTTATAGCTAACTTAACCGCAGCACTACTACATTAGATATTGGCTATTATTATTCAACTGCATTCAGTAGAGTACAAATAACACCCAAAACGAGTACAAATATCCCACGGTATTTGTACTCCAGAAGACCGGTTTGACAGGTTTTCTACAAATGCCACGTCAGGCTTTAGGCTCACAATGTGAACGATGAAAAAATGGCCAAGACGCTCGATTTTCCGGAAGAAAACAATGAATGCTTACCAAGTTTGAGGTTTTTAACGAAAACGAGATCCTAGAGACAAGCAACGACAGTGAAACTTCTTTATTTATTGAAGAAAATCGAAACGTATTAAAATACAACAGAAAAGACAAAAACTGACCTCAAGTCCGTTAAAGAAACAAGGGCCATTGAAGAAATTCCCGCCGAGGAACTTAACAATCTTTTATGTCATTTGTTTGTCAAAGTCAGGAAACGGAACCCATCTTTTCTCAGGAGCTGTCTTCAACAAATGCACAATTGTTGTCGGTCAGTAATCTCCACCGCTATCTCCTCCAAAACGACCCGTGGTTAGTGATTCGGACGAAGATGACTGAGCTTAAAGTGCTGTTTAACTCTGTTTGACTTGACTTTCGAGTTCTGTTTGTTCTGTCGAGTTCTTTCTTTTCGTAGTTTTACTCGGTGACCTAGAACACTGTTGTTCAGCTGACTGTAAACCCGAAAATAATTCAGTTTTGCCTTGTTCCATCTTTGTTTTCCTTGCAAGTTTGAAAAAAAATTCCGACGCTTCGCTCGATTGACAGCCTCGATTGACAGGTTTGACAAGTTTTCGTTTTTGACCAATCAACAACAACCTCACGTCAAGCGCGCGAAACCTGACTCCGCTGGCGCGCTCACTCGCTGCTCAGAAGTCACGTTAGTTTGTCACGCAACTCAGACAGTTTATAAACCACTTTTCCATTTTGTAGCTAAGTTGAATAATAAATCCCTTATTAGACGGTTTAGTGTGTAGTATCGTGGGATATTTTTACTCGTCTCTTGTATTTTGACTCGCCCTACGGGCTCGCCAAAATACGGCGCGACTCGTAAAAATATCCCACGATACTACACACTAAACCGTCTAATAAGATATACATATCACGTTTTAGAGACTTGACCAGAAAAGTCACTGTCAAGAGCTATCTGCAGTTGACTGAAAACCCAAACAACTTAACAGCCCTGTTATGAACCAGTATTCTGAGTCGTGTTGTTCATTAAATTTATAAGATCACTGCTATTATCCAGACCTTTTCAGGAAATATAAACTCAATTTGAATCTGTGGAAAACTGTGTAAAAGGTTCTTTACAGCTCGCAATTTAACCCCAGAGCTACGATATTGGGGAATTGTTTCTCGTAGGGTGAAATAGTTATATAATTACCAAACTTGACTATCTAGTCACGTCTTAGATACTTGAACTAAAAAGTCACTGGAGCTATCTGCAGTTGACTGAACAAAACAAACAGCTTAACAGCCCTGTTATCAACCTCTATTCTGAGTCCTCAATTTAATCTTAAAGTGAAAAAAGAAATCAATTTGAATCTGTGGAAATCTGTGTATAAGCCTCTTGCAGCTAATTTAACTCCAGCACTAATACCTAAGATTTTGGCTGTTGTGAAGTGAAAGTCTTGTTATTAATTTCGGAGTTGAGCTGAATGCTAGATACACTTGAACGATTTTGCTAAATCACTGCATGTTTACTTCACGTTGTGAAATTAGTAACCTTGACTGTGCTGGTGGTATAATCAACACAGGTGGTCACATTTGCAAACAATGTCAATACAGTTTAAGGGATTAAGATTTTGAGACATCTTTTCTTGTTTACCCAAATTATGGAGACTATCACCAAACATTGTTTTGTACAGCTAGTTCAGTAGTATGGCGTAAACAAAAGATTGTCAGTTAACAGTTATAGCCGCTTATTGCCCCCACAGGGCTCCGGCCCAGACGGCCGGACCCGAGGAGGCACCCTAGTATCCTCCGCATATATTTACAGAGTGAGAAATGATGGATTGTTGGTTTGATGCAGCGGAAAAAAATATCGATTTTCATGAATGTGGCGTGCAAAGGATCAACAAATTTGTTGATCTTTTGCGGGCATGCAAACCAATACAGAGCGGCCGCGACTTTATTATTTTCAAAAGACCGCTAGTAGAGCGGCGCCGTCTTATCGGAATAAGAATTGAGTTTCCTTTGGTCGTCTTAGGTTTTTCTTGGTCACGGACGATTGATTGGCATATTAATGATATATACGGGCGTGGGTAGGGATGGCAGGGAAAGATGTTTTGACCGTGCTATTCTTGGGGACACGAGATGGTTTATGCAATTGACGATTGATTGATATGCTACTGATGAAATGGAAGGAATTTCGTTGTCGTAGCTCAGGTTGTTCAAGGTCATTGGAGATAAAGAGAAATATTTGACGTGATTCAATGTAGTATGATGTAGCTTCTCTTTTCTAGAAACGTCTGGTTTGGTTATGAAAAGTCTGTCTTTAACTCAGACTAATTATTTCAATCCACGCATTTCTTTCTGCGCGACTATTAGTGCAGTTTTCTGTATAGTGTGACTTCATATATATCTGCTATTTCAGAACCATTGCCCGTGACTGTTTCAGGATATATGTTACGTAATAGTGGGCTTTATATAAGTTTTCTTAAGTCGATTAAATTCCATTGATTTATCGTGTTATAGTTCGAGTTAACCTACCTTCGTAACGGAACTTTGATCTGTTTCTTCTAGGGAGTGTCTAGATACCCAGCAGCCGGGTAGGAATGTTTGAAGACTAAATACTAGCCAGTCCGCAATTTTCGAAGGAATTCAACAAAAAGGCTTATTCTAACGTTCTGAAATTATTTGATATTTGTTTAGAATTGCCAAGCGATTCAGAAAAGAATTTTGATTTTGTAGTTGCCGAGTTTTCCGAGCTTTTGTCTACTAGAAAATCACGATGTTTGCGACACTTCGAATTATTTGTGGCTAAACCCGTCAGAGAGAAACGCACAGAATTTCGACGGAATTTCTCATTCAAAAGTCGTGGGAGTACAAATTCGAAGTTTCTTTTAAACATTTTATCAAGCAATTCAAAGGACCAGTTTGGTCTTGTAGTTGGTGAATTTTCCGAGCATGTGCGATGCATGCTATGAAACGTTGTAGCTACCTGCGCTACTCGCGGCTCAATCTTTCTGCCAGCTTCTCGCTAAAATTAGGAGAAGAAAACGATTCCTCGCAGTCTACAAACTGATGTAGTTTCGTATGAACTTTACGAGTGGTCTATTTTCTACTAAAACACTCTTGTCTATATAATAAAATAGAATCAGTTTTTATATTGAAAACACTATCTATCTAACTGAACATTGGATTTGTGGATCATCCTTCAGTTTGTTTCTGTTCCTTAACCCTTTAACGCCAGGATTTTGTTAAAAAAAATACTTTTTAGCCGCAAGTTCCTTTTTCTGGTCGTCATGCTGCCGATTTCTGGAAAAACCACACAATTTTACCGGTTTACCAATTGGACAAGAAATTGTACACCAGTCACATGTAACCGATGGTACCTAACCACTAAACTTTTGAAGGTGACAAACGAAGGATATTGAATAGATACAAAACAAAGCTGACTACACGACGACAGAACGACCAGAACGATGTTTTAATTTGGGAACTCCAATGTTCTAATAATTGAGCCGAGAAGTTTAGACTTCTTAATGACAAATTTTCTTTGCGTGTTTGCGACTTTGGACTGAATAATTTATGTTTGTGACCAAGATGAAGCATTTTTTTTTTCAAACGGTATTAACAGAAAGACTGACCATTTGGCGTTACAGACAGCTTTATAAAACAGAATTTCTATTCGGTGTGTAGCTTGAAAAAAAATCTTGCTAATGCGATCAACAGTAGTAAGTTCAACACTATGTCTGGTATATATTGTTCCGATATACTTGCTGAACAAAGATTACAAAATGTAGGTTAAGGTAATATTAATTATTGAAAATTCTTTCCAGCAATTAGGCAAGAAACCTGGTTTAGCGTAACAACTGACAAATTTTAAAGTAACAACAGTTTGTACTTACAATTAAACGGATGCAAATGTTTTCCATTTTGCTGTTTTAGTTCTCTCTCTTTTTGCCTTGAAAAATATCAAGAAAAAATCTCCCTATTATCATGTACACAAAAAAGTTAGGTAAATTCAAAAACCCAGGTGAATGCTGTGCGTGAACTTAATTTATAGGTTCTTTTAACTTCCTAATATTGGTAGTAAAAAAGAAATTGTTTCGATCGATACGCTTGATCTGAAGAACTCAATAAAATGTTTCAATAACCTTAAACCACATAATTCCTTGTTTATACATGTTTTGGTTGCTACTAAGCAGTATCAGAGAATCACGGAAATCTGTGCAAAAGCCTCTTACAGCTAATTTAACCGCAGCACTATTACCTAAGATATTGGCTAAGATCACGTTCCATTAAAGACTTTCATTAGAGAGTTGACTGAAAAACAAACAGCTTAACAGCCCTGTTATGAACCTGTATTTTGAGTCCTTGATTTAATCTCAAAGCGAAAATGGACTCAATTTGAATCTGTGAAAATCTGTACAAAAGTTTCTTACAGCTAATTTAACCTCAGAACTACGAAATTGGCCAATTGTTTCTCGTAGGGTGAAATAGTTTTATAGCTAACTTAACCGCAGCACTACTACATTAGATATTGGCTAATATCACGTTTTAGAGACTTGACCAGAAAAGTCACTGTCAAGAGCTATCTGCAGTTGACTGAAAACCCAAACAACTTAACAGCCCTGTTATGAACCAGTATTCTGAGTCGTGTTGTTTCATTAAATTTATGAGATCACTGCTATTATCCAGACCTTTTCAGGAAATATAAACTCAATTTGAATCTGTGGAAAACTGTGTAAAAGGTTCTTTACAGCTCGCAATTTAACCCCAGAGCTACGATATTGGGGATTGTTTCTCGTAGGGTGAAATAGTTATATAATTACCAAACTTGACTATCTAGTCACGTCTTAGATACTTGAACTAAAAAGTCACTGGAGCTATCTGCAGTTGACTGAACAAAACAAACAGCTTAACAGCCCTGTTATCAACCTCTATTCTGAGTCCTCAATTTAATCTTAAAGTGAAAAAAGAAATCAATTTGAATCTGTGGAAATCTGTGTATAAGCCTCTTGCAGCTAATTTAACTCCAGCACTAATACCTAAGATTTTGGCTGTTGTGAAGTGAAAGTCTTGTTATTAATTTCGGAGTTGAGCTGAATGCTAGATACACTTGAACGATTTTGCTAAATCACTGCATGTTTACTTCACGTTGTGAAATTAGTAACCTTGACTGTGCTGGTGGTATAATCAACACAGGTGGTCACATTTGCAAACAATGTCAATACGGTTTAAGGGATTAAGATTTTGAGACATCTTTTCTTGTTTACCCAAATTATGGAGACTATCACCAAACATTGTTTTGTACAGCTAGTTCAGTAGTATGGCGTAAACAAAAGATTGTCAGTTAACAGTTATAGCCGCTTATTGCCCCCACAGGGCTCCGGCCCAGACGGCCGGACCCGAAGAGGCACCCTAGTATCCTCCGCATATATTTACAGAGTGAGAAATGATGGATTGTTGGTTTGATGCAGCGGAAAAAAATATCGATTTTCATGAATGCGGCGTGCAAAGGATCAACAAATTTGTTGATCTTTTGCGGGCATGCAAACCAATACAGAGCGGCCGCGACTTTATTATTTTCAAAAGACCGCTAGTAGAGCGGCGCCGTCTTATCGGAATAAGAATTGAGTTTCCTTTGGTCGTCTTAGGTTTTTCTTGGTCACGGACGATTGATTGGCATATTAATGATATATACGGGCGTGGGTAGGGATGGCAGGGAAAGATGTTTTGACCGTGCTATTCTTGGGGACACGAGATGGTTTATGCAATTGACGATTGATTGATATGCTAATGATGAAATGGAAGGAATTTCGTTGTCGTAGCTCAGGTTGTTCAAGGTCATTGGAGATAAAGAGAAATATTTGACGTGATTCAATGTAGTATGATGTAGCTTCTCTTTTCTAGAAACGTCTGGTTTGGTTATGAAAAGTCTGTCTTTAACTCAGACTAATTATTTCAATCCACGCATTTCTTTCTGCGCGACTATTAGTGCAGTTTTCTGTATAGTGTGACTTCATATATATCTGCTATTTCAGAACCATTGCCCGTGACTGTTTCAGGATATATGTTACGTAATAGTGGGCTTTATATAAGTTTTCTTAAGTCGATTAAATTCCATTGATTTATCGTGTTATAGTTCGAGTTAACCTACCTTCGTAACGGAACTTTGATCTGTTTCTTCTAGGGAGTGTCTAGATACCCAGCAGCCGGGTAGGAATGTTTGAAGACTAAATACTAGCCAGTCCGCAATTTTCGAAGGAATTCAACAAAAAGGCTTATTCTAACGTTCTGAAATTATTTGATATTTGTTTAGAATTGCCAAGCGATTCAGAAAAGAATTTTGATTTTGTAGTTGCCGAGTTTTCCGAGCTTTTGTCTACTAGAAAATCACGATGTTTGCGACACTTCGAATTATTTGTGGCTAAACCCGTCAGAGAGAAACGCACAGAATTTCGACGGAATTTCTCATTCAAAAGTCGTGGGAGTACAAATTCGAAGTTTCTTTTAAACATTTTACCAAGCAATTCAAAGGACCAGTTTGGTCTTGTAGTTGGTGAATTTTCCGAGCATGTGCGATGCATGCTATGAAACGTTGTAGCTACCTGCGCTACTCGCGGCTCAATCTTTCTGCCAGCTTCTCGCTAAAACTAGGAGAAGAAAACGATTCCTCGCAGTCTACAAACTGATGTAGTTTCGTATGAACTTTACGAGTGGTCTATTTTCTACTAAAACACTCTTGTCTATATAATAAAATAGAATCAGTTTTTATATTGAAAACACTATCTATCTAACTGAACATTGGATTTGTGGATCATCCTTCAGTTTGTTTCTGTTCCTTAACCCTTTAACGCCAGGATTTTGTTAAAAAAAAATACTTTTTAGCCGCAAGTTCCTTTTTCTGGTCGTCATGCTGCCGATTTCTGGAAAAACCAGACAATTTTACCGGTTTACCAATTGGACAAGAAATTGTACACCAGTCACATGTAACCGATGGTACCTAACCACTAAACTTTTGAAGGTGACAAACGAAGGATATTGAATAGATACAAAACAAAGCTGACTACACGACGACAGAACGACCAGAACGATGTTTTAATTTGGGAACTCCAATGTTCTAATAATTGAGCCGAGAAGTTTAGACTTCTTAATGACAAATTTTCTTTGCGTGTTTGCGACTTTGGACTGAATAATTTATGTTTGTGACCAAGATGAAGCATTTTTTTTTTCAAACGGTATTAACAGAAAGACTGACCATTTGGCGTTACAGACAGCTTTATAAAACAGAATTTCTATTCGGTGTGTAGCTTGAAAAAAAATCTTGCTAATGCGATCAACAGTAGTAAGTTCAACACTATGTCTGGTATATATTGTTCCGATATACTTGCTGAACAAAGATTACAAAATGTAGGTTAAGGTAATATTAATTATTGAAAATTCTTTCCAGCAATTAGGCAAGAAACCTGGTTTAGCGTAACAACTGACAAATTTTAAAGTAACAACAGTTTGTACTTACAATTAAACGGATGCAAATGTTTTCCATTTTGCTGTTTTAGTTCTCTCTCTTTTTGCCTTGAAAAATATCAAGAAAAAATCTCCCTATTATCATGTACACAAAAAAGTTAGGTAAATTCAAAAACCCAGGTGAATGCTGTGCGTGAACTTAATTTATAGGTTCTTTTAACTTCCTAATATTGGTACTAAAAAAGAAATTGTTTCGATCGATACGCTTGATCTGAAGAACTCAATAAAATGTTTCAATAACCTTAAACCACATAATTCCTTGTTTATACATGTTTTGGTTGCTACTAAGCAGTATCAGAGAATCACGGAAATCTGTGCAAAAGCCTCTTACAGCTAATTTAACCGCAGCACTATTACCTAAGATATTGGCTAAGATCACGTTCCATTAAAGACTTTCATTAGAGAGTTGACTGAAAAACAAACAGCTTAACAGCCCTGTTATGAACCTGTATTTTGAGTCCTTGATTTAATCTCAAAGCGAAAATGGACTCAATTTGAATCTGTGAAAATCTGTACAAAAGTTTCTTACAGCTAATTTAACCTCAGAACTACGAAATTGGCCAATTGTTTCTCGTAGGGTGAAATAGTTTTATAGCTAACTTAACCGCAGCACTACTACATTAGATATTGGCTAATATCACGTTTTAGAGACTTGACCAGAAAAGTCACTGTCAAGAGCTATCTGCAGTTGACTGAAAACCCAAACAACTTAACAGCCCTGTTATGAACCAGTATTCTGAGTCGTGTTGTTTCATTAAATTTATGAGATCACTGCTATTATCCAGACCTTTTCAGGAAATATAAACTCAATTTGAATCTGTGGAAAACTGTGTAAAAGGTTCTTTACAGCTCGCAATTTAACCCCAGAGCTACGATATTGGGGAATTGTTTCTCGTAGGGTGAAATAGTTATATAATTACCAAACTTGACTATCTAGTCACGTCTTAGATACTTGAACTAAAAAGTCACTGGAGCTATCTGCAGTTGACTGAACAAAACAAACAGCTTAACAGCCCTGTTATCAACCTCTATTCTGAGTCCTCAATTTAATCTTAAAGTGAAAAAAGAAATCAATTTGAATCTGTGGAAATCTGTGTATAAGCCTCTTGCAGCTAATTTAACTCCAGCACTAATACCTAAGATTTTGGCTGTTGTGAAGTGAAAGTCTTGTTATTAATTTCGGAGTTGAGCTGAATGCTAGATACACTTGAACGATTTTGCTAAATCACTGCATGTTTACTTCACGTTGTGAAATTAGTAACCTTGACTGTGCTGGTGGTATAATCAACACAGGTGGTCACATTTGCAAACAATGTCAATACGGTTTAAGGGATTAAGATTTTGAGACATCTTTTCTTGTTTACCCAAATTATGGAGACTATCACCAAACATTGTTTTGTACAGCTAGTTCGGTAGTATGGCGTAAACAAAAGATTGTCAGTTAACAGTTGTAGCCGCTTATTGCCCCCACAGGGCTCCGGCCCAGACGGCCGGACCCGAGGAGGCACCCTAGTATCCTCCGCATATATTTACAGAGTGAGAAATGATGGATTGTTGGTTTGATGCAGCGGAAAAAAATATCGATTTTCATGAATGCGGCGTGCAAAGGATCAACAAATTTGTTGATCTTTTGCGGGCATGCAAACCAATACAGAGCGGCCGCGACTTTATTATTTTCAAAAGACCGCTAGTAGAGCGGCGCCGTCTTATCGGAATAAGAATTGAGTTTCCTTTGGTCGTCTTAGGTTTTTCTTGGTCACGGACGATTGATTGGCATATTAATGATATATACGGGCGTGGGTAGGGATGGCAGGGAAAGATGTTTTGACCGTGCTATTCTTGGGGACACGAGATGGTTTATGCAATTGACGATTGATTGATATGCTAATGATGAAATGGAAGGAATTTCGTTGTCGTAGCTCAGGTTGTTCAAGGTCATTGGAGATAAAGAGAAATATTTGACGTGATTCAATGTAGTATGATGTAGCTTCTCTTTTCTAGAAACGTCTGGTTTGGTTATGAAAAGTCTGTCTTTAACTCAGACTAATTATTTCAATCCACGCATTTCTTTCTGCGCGACTATTAGTGCAGTTTTCTGTATAGTGTGACTTCATATATATCTGCTATTTCAGAACCATTGCCCGTGACTGTTTCAGGATATATGTTACGTAATAGTGGGCTTTATATAAGTTTTCTTAAGTCGATTAAATTCCATTGATTTATCGTGTTATAGTTCGAGTTAACCTACCTTCGTAACGGAACTTTGATCTGTTTCTTCTAGGGAGTGTCTAGATACCCAGCAGCCGGGTAGGAATGTTTGAAGACTAAATACTAGCCAGTCCGCAATTTTCGAAGGAATTCAACAAAAAGGCTTATTCTAACGTTCTGAAATTATTTGATATTTGTTTAGAATTGCCAAGCGATTCAGAAAAGAATTTTGATTTTGTAGTTGCCGAGTTTTCCGAGCTTTTGTCTACTAGAAAATCACGATGTTTGCGACACTTCGAATTATTTGTGGCTAAACCCGTCAGAGAGAAACGCACAGAATTTCGACGGAATTTCTCATTCAAAAGTCGTGGGAGTACAAATTCGAAGTTTCTTTTAAACATTTTACCAAGCAATTCAAAGGACCAGTTTGGTCTTGTAGTTGGTGAATTTTCCGAGCATGTGCGATGCATGCTATGAAAAGTTGTAGCTACCTGCGCTACTCGCGGCTCAATCTTTCTGCCAGCTTCTCGCTAAAATTAGGAGAAGAAAACGATTCCTCGCAGTCTACAAACTGATGTAGTTTCGTATGAACTTTACGAGTGGTCTATCTTCTACTAAAACATTCTTGTCTATATAATAAAATAGAATCAGTTTTTATATTGAAAACACTATCTATCTAACTGAACATTGGATTTGTGGATCATCCTTCAGTTTGTTTCTGTTCCTTAACCCTTTAACGCCAGGATTTTGTTAAAAAAAATACTTTTTAGCCGCAGGTTCCTTTTTCTGGTCGTCATGCTGCCGATTTCTGGAAAAACCACACAATTTTACCGGTTTACCAATTGGACAAGAAATTGTACACCAGTCACATGTAACCGATGGTACCTAACCACTAAACTTTTGAAGGTGACAAACGAAGGATATTGAATAGATACAAAACAAAGCTGACTACACGACGACAGAACGACCAGAACGATGTTTTAATTTGGGAACTCCAATGTTCTAATAATTGAGCCGAGAGGTTTAGACTTCTTAATGACAAATTTTATTTGCGTGTTTGCGACTTTGGACTGAATAATTTATGTTTGTGACCAAGATGAAGCATTTTTTTTTCAAACGGTATTAACAGAAAGACTGACCATTTGGCGTTACAGACAGCTTTATAAAACAGAATTTCTATTCGGTGTGTAGCTTGAAAAAAAATCTTGCTAATGCGATCAACAGTAGTAAGTTCAACACTATGTCTGGTATATATTGTTCCGATATACTTGCTGAACAAAGATTACAAAATGTAGGTTAAGGTAATATTAATTATTGAAAATTCTTTCCAGCAATTAGGCAAGAAACCTGGTTTAGCGTAACAACTGACAAATTTTAAAGTAACAACAGTTTGTACTTACAATTAAACGGATGCAAATGTTTTCCATTTTGCTGTTTTAGTTCTCTCTCTTTTTGCCTTGAAAAATATCAAGAAAAAATCTCCCTATTATCATGTACACAAAAAAGTTAGGTAAATTCAAAAACCCAGGTGAATGCTGTGCGTGAACTTAATTTATAGGTTCTTTTAACTTCCTAATATTGGTAGTAAAAAAGAAATTGTTTCGATCGATACGCTTGATCTGAAGAACTCAATAAAATGTTTCAATAACCTTAAACCACATAATTCCTTGTTTATACATGTTTTGGTTGCTACTAAGCAGTATCAGAGAATCACGGAAATCTGTGCAAAAGCCTCTTACAGCTAATTTAACCGCAGCACTATTACCTAAGATATTGGCTAAGATCACGTTCCATTAAAGACTTTCATTAGAGAGTTGACTGAAAAACAAACAGCTTAACAGCCCTGTTATGAACCTGTGTTTTGAGTCCTTGATTTAATCTCAAAGCGAAAATGGACTCAATTTGAATCTGTGAAAATCTGTACAAAAGTTTCTTACAGCTAATTTAACCTCAGAACTACGAAATTGGCCAATTGTTTCTCGTAGGGTGAAATAGTTTTATAGCTAACTTAACCGCAGCACTACTACATTAGATATTGGCTAATATCACGTTTTAGAGACTTGACCAGAAAAGTCACTGTCAAGAGCTATCTGCAGTTGACTGAAAACCCAAACAACTTAACAGCCCTGTTATGAACCAGTATTCTGAGTCGTGTTGTTCATTAAATTTATAAGATCACTGCTATTATCCAGACCTTTTCAGGAAATATAAACTCAATTTGAATCTGTGGAAAACTGTGTAAAAGGTTCTTTACAGCTCGCAATTTAACCCCAGAGCTACGATATTGGGGAATTGTTTCTCGTAGGGTGAAATAGTTATATAATTACCAAACTTGACTATCTAGTCACGTCTTAGATACTTGAACTAAAAAGTCACTGGAGCTATCTGCAGTTGACTGAACAAAACAAACAGCTTAACAGCCCTGTTATCAACCTCTATTCTGAGTCCTCAATTTAATCTTAAAGTGAAAAAAGAAATCAATTTGAATCTGTGGAAATCTGTGTATAAGCCTCTTGCAGCTAATTTAACTCCAGCACTAATACCTAAGATTTTGGCTGTTGTGAAGTGAAAGTCTTGTTATTAATTTCGGAGTTGAGCTGAATGCTAGATACACTTGAACGATTTTGCTAAATCACTGCATGTTTACTTCACGTTGTGAAATTAGTAACCTTGACTGTGCTGGTGGTATAATCAACACAGGTGGTCACATTTGCAAACAATGTCAATACGGTTTAAGGGATTAAGATTTTGAGACATCTTTTCTTGTTTACCCAAATTATGGAGACTATCACCAAACATTGTTTTGTACAGCTAGTTCAGTAGTATGGCGTAAACAAAAGATTGTCAGTTAACAGTTGTAGCCGCTTATTGCCCCCACAGGGCTCCGGCCCAGACGGCCGGACCCGAGGAGGCACCCTAGTATCCTCCGCATATATTTACAGAGTGAGAAATGATGGATTGTTGGTTTGATGCAGCGGAAAAAAATATCGATTTTCATGAATGCGGCGTGCAAAGGATCAACAAATTTGTTGATCTTTTGCGGGCATGCATTTAAAGGATAAACGAAGGTGAACGGCGAAGTCACTCTGTTTCGATTTGCAAAAACAAACAAATTTAAACCGAACCACGAACGTCAAATAGATTTTTACAAGACCCGGGTAAACGCTACAGTAGGGTAAATGGTAAATGTTTTTAAATGACGAGTTGCTTTAAAAAATTGTTTAACTGATCCCGGACGTCAAATAGATTTTACACGACCTGGGTAAACACTACAGTACGGTAAATGATGTTTTACAATCTTGATTTGCCTTTTATAAATTGTTTAACTGATCGTTTGTTCCGGATTTTTGTGATTTTTGCAATTTTGTTAGCAAAGCCGCTCCAATTTTGATCAACTGGTCGCCATGTAGGTCATCAAGTCATGTGAAGTGTCTGCAAAAATTGCATGCGTGTGTACACGCACACAAGAAAATGGAAAGGTTTTTGCTTCTAAAAGCAAATATATTGTTTATTTGAATAAATGATTGGGCTCCAAAAGCTATTTGTTGATCATTCTGTCTGTTTTAAGTGATAGTGAAGCAACGTCTTGTAAACACGGACTAATTTGCATAAGAGAGTTGAAATTTGATATTCGAGCAACTCTTAACAACGTGTGGGAAATTCCAGCACTTATCGTTTTTAAGATTGTTTTCTGCCTAATACTTGATACGTACTAGAATGTATTAATAATATGCGTTTCTGTAGTTTTCAAAATAACCCTTTCAGTTGTGCGTCTTTGTAAAAATATATTTTGCTATTGTTTGTGCTTATTTTACCTTGCCATTGTCGATAAAATTATAGAAAAGTGGGAGCAGCTATGGAGAGAACAATTACTAGTTATGCAATAGCCTTACTGAGTCCGGAAAAAAAATGCAATGAAAGCTCTTGTAAGCGACCACCTTGGGAATTCAGAAAAGTGGTCGCAACTAGAGCTGCTCACTTACGAGGATGCGCTCTCGTAACTTACCGAGTACAGTGATGAAACAATACAGGGTGGTCGCCTACGAGAGCTTTTAGCAGAAGATGTTCATGTATGTAAAAACTAAAGAACCATTCGCGCTTACGATATGCATTACTCTAAATTTGATCAAGAAATGAATGCGTGATTAAAGCGTTGGCTGAGCGGTCGTTACGAAAACTTGAAAACAAAGGGGAAAAAACAGTGAGTAATTCAAAAAAGTGGTTGGGTGGTTCGACTGCACACATCATGTAAACAGCAATTCCTAACATAAAAATTTAGAGCAATTACAATATCAAATATATCGTGTTTATTTCAGTTTGCATATCGGCAAGAGCTTTCCGATATTACACCGTTTAGATAATATGCCTTACTAATGAGCTTTTCCGAGATTAACTCGGAATTTGGTAAATCTAACATTTCTATTTGCTACTACTAAAAAATCTGGCTGCATTTCTTGAGAGCCCTGTAAAACTGTTATTTTAACAAGTCTCAATATAAGAAAGGTTTAGCAGGCAGCAAAGTTTTATGCTCAGACAAAGTGCGTGGGTTGTTTGATATTTTTGTCAGTTGCTGTATGCCGAAACTAAACGTAGGCGTGTGCCTTCAATATGCCACCCCTACGGAGTCATCGGGTTGAGATGGCACATGCATGACAGAGTTTACTGCGGAAGATGCTAAGGCCGACCGAAAATAATTTTGCGTCGCTGTCATAGGTAAATCCTTTCCAGGCTTAGTTTCCACCGCATTGTTAATTGTTGAGGTTCCCCCAAAAATTCCTTTTTTTTAACAACTGTGAAACAGTATGCTGGCAGTAATAAATAATTTGATTCAAATTGTCCGTACTTATCGACCCTCTTGCTGGCATATTGGCTGGAGGGGTAAAAAACTGGAGTTGGTTGAGAAGATATTAAAGAAAACCCAAAAAGAAATGCTTTATCAAAGAAAGCGAACACTTTTTTCTTTGTTGGGAAGTCTCTGTAGTAAAACGACAATAAGAAAAATATCTATATACGTAGTTAAAGGAAACAAAAAGTCAAACGAAACCTTTACATGGCCCTACTAAGACTTCCTTTTGCGTTAGAAGAGGCTGATTCATTTGAATGTCATTTTCTCTATATTCTCTAGGGATGTCATCGGGACGCACGCGTGGGTGGTTGAGCTATGTCACGGATTCATTGCTTAAAGACCCATTGACACTTTCCATAATGCAACGCAGTCGTAATTGAATTTCGTGGACCACGAAAATACTCAGCCATCGCGACTGTTTGAAAGATCCATAGTAATCTGGCTCCATCGCGCAATGTTCGACCAATTTTGCTCACCTGTGAAGTACAAAGAAATATATAACATATATTCTACGTGATATTTCGCGTTGTGATGTGGTAGATGCTAATTTTTGGTCGCGATTGGAATTTTTCCGTGGAGCCATGCCGCCAAAGGCTCGAGGGTGGCCAGCAAGAAACTGCAACCTTCGGGTTTGGCTCACAAATTCGGTCTTTCATGTAAATGAAATAAGTCTATTAGATAGCCTATAAGTGCCCCTGTATTTTACAATTTATTCTGGAATCGTTTTGTTATCTCTTTTTAGTGTACTCGTTTACTGTGAGGTGAGTTTTTCAACATCGATACGTGACCAATAGACCAGAACAAAGCATTGTCTGCACGGCTAAATATTGATGAAGTACAAAACCTCTCGGCTCGCTGGCGGCTTTGTTTTGTTCTGCATTGAAATAAAACTTTCGGCGAAAGTTGAAGGAGGTTTTCCGCGTCTCTGGCCGTCGAAATTTTTTCGATGTGTGTTTCGAAAGTGGCTAAAAAAAGCGTCCGCCGGCGGTGCTCATTTGAAATTATGCCCGATGCAAATTACATACAACGGACAGAAAAGAGCCGACTGGAAGTACGTTTTTTATACAGAAAACTTCACGGCTGCGCTGGAGGTTTCAATTTTGTTCGCATCGATCTCAAACTTTCGGTGAAACTAGGAACAATTTTCCTGCGTCTTCATCGTTATTGTTTTTCTTTTAAATGGGATTTTTGGAGGCGAAGAAAACGTCCTCAGCGACTGCTACACGAAGGCGGGTTGAGCGGCCCAAAAAAAGTCCGCAAAAGTATTTGACGGGCTTTTGATATCTGACAGGGCTGCTTGTTGAGACTAAAAAAATACTTACGACAGACATATCAAACTCAGTGTTCATTTCTTCCTGGAGATGAGAGGCTGTAATTTTTCCTTTCGAGAGATCGCAGCCCATATCCGGTCGAATCAAAATAAACAATGCGCAGTGCATCACGGTAAGTGGCAATGGGTCTTTAAGCACGTTCGCGCCCAAAATCTTCCCACGTTTAGATTTCTTCCAATCTTTTGCAGTAGTAAGATAATGACCAACTCAAAAAACAAAAACAAACAAACAAACAAACAAAGCAAAACAAAGCAAACAACCAAAGGGGGATCACCGTGCTCGTTTCGGAGATAAAGAGCATTGGAAATGTGTTTTTAGAATCTTTGGTCAGGTAAGGCGAAATCAGCTTTGTTGCTTCAAGGAATGAAATAAGTTTCGTGGAGGACTCTAGATGATGCAGATCTGTTAATTTCATCACAAATAGGCCTATTAAGTATATTTTTGTTAAGAAACTCTAATATCATAACAAAGTGTTGGTTATTAGGCAATACCTTATACGTAAAAGGAGATGCAAATAAAGTTGTTATTGCCTCAAGGAAGGTTAATTGTAAATCATATATACCTGCATTCGTAGAAAAATTCGATCATATTTAAGTAGAAATAGCAATAAAATTAAAACTTATCAAGTTCAGAATTTTTGTTTGGTTTTTGAATAAAATGCAGAGAACCAAAAAAGGAAGTGGTTTATCGATAAAAAGAATGGGGTAACCGTGCATTTCAAGAGAGTTAAGCACGTACAGATACAAAAATACCCACCACCGCTGTATTTTTCTCTATATTTCTTACTCAGCGCGCGCTCTCGATGTATGACGTGGCATGACATAGCGACGTGAATTACGCAGGTAGTAAGGATGTGCACGAACAATTAGCGCGCACGTCCTTAAAAAATATAAAGCGTTCATCACAACAGGCGTCTGGCTGACGCCTTACACTGTTAAGTTAAAACGTCATAAAAAATTCTTTATTTTCGTTAAGACTGACCACAACGTGAGTTACTTGCTGATATTGTTATTTTATGTCAATTTAAATTAGTTTTTATTATCTACTCTGAAGAGGGAACCTAATTATAGCTAGAAATAGTTCCCACTAAAGCTGCCCCCCCCCCCCTTGCTGTTAACGTACCTCTAATAATACGGTCGCACTGGACTGTCCCTTTGGCGTCCGTATCAAGGAGGATTGATCTGTACCAAACCGTGCATTGCCAGCATCAGTTAGTCTCTTTATTTCTGACAAATCGGGAAAAAAAGTTGCATTGGATTGCACTTCAAAGGGGGGAAATTCGCTTGAGGACCCTACTTGACGACGCAAAAATCTCTTTGACGCAACCATAATTAGTTTCAGTACCTGCTATAGGCGAATCTTTGTTATTATTCATTATTTAGGAATGATTTCCATTACTTGGGAACGGATTGCATCATTGGAATCAAAATTCCATTTTCAAATTGAAGATTGAAATCTTCCAACGGTAGACTCATTCGAAATAACAAATGTTGATTGGCTTGTTACTTACATAAACCAAAAGTTCACACGCTAAATACGAAACCGTTGAGGGCTGTTGGTTTCAATCGGTTTGACATTATACAGGGAATGTTTCTCAATTTTCAGGAACATTTCTTGTGCATTTACAGCAGACTTGTTTTTAAGAAATTATTCTTCACGGTTTTATAGCAACAGACTGCCTCTACACTTTTAAAAGTATTTGCGATTAATATTTTGTTGAGCGAACACATATCAAGGGTGGATTCATCATGATTCATTTGCAGCATACGCGTATAGCAAACAATGCGAGAACCTGTTTGTTTGCGTCACATTTAGGTCATGCGTATGGGCTAGGCGATAAAATCAATAACACGTTCTAGCTTGCGCTCGTACCTCATTGGCTATTTTGGCGCTGTCAACTCTGATTACTATTCTCAAAGGAGGAAAATGCCTGCTCAAATACTTGTGAAAGGATTGCATTTTCCCGTGCGGCTAAAATGTAAATATATCTTTATTAAATGCGATAAACTGATACGCCATTGAATAATCGCATACCCTATACGCTTATCCCGAATGCAAAGCAAATAAACAGTCTGTCGAATTTCTCACCCTTCCTGCAATTTAATTATCACGGTGTTGCAGATAACCTTAATTAATACGTTTGCTGGCACCAGAAGTATCAATTGAACCTACCAGTTGAATATTTCCTCTTGGCAAAATAGCAAAAAAGTTCATCGTCATCTTCACTTTGTACCATTATTCCATCTTCCCCTCTACCTGCGCCTGCCACATTCTTATTGCTACTTCCAACACAACTAACTAAATTATCATAGGGTATCACGCTCCACAGCATAGAAAGCCAAGTAAATAAACCACCCAAGAAATATATTTTTTGACACTTTCCTTGCTTTTCACCCTGACATTAATTTCACCCTGACATAATTGTTTTCAAGCTGAAAACAATAGGCGTTTCCGGTTTCGCACGGATAGTTTTCTGGGGGTTATCGACACGTTTATTTACAACAGGGTCACGTTAAGAATGCGACAAGTATACGCGTATGCTGCAAATGAATCCACCCCAAGTCAGATAGGTCAAGCCGCCAACAGTCTGCTACTTGCAGGTGAACATTTGCCTCATGTTAATAATAAACTAATCAGCATTCCTTATTTGCAACAAGGCTACCATTGTAACATTACAATATTCAATTTAAAAGTGGAATTTTGATTCCAATATAACGAAATCCGTTCCCGATTAATAAAGTCATTCCCAAATAATACTGTTGACCTGCACCGTTCCAAAGCGGCTCTTTAATTGGTCCGCTTTGCTCCACTTTGAGCATTTCCGTACCGGGTGTACCGAGCCAATCACATCACAGGTTTTCTCGAAGGAGACCTCTAAGGTATAACAACCGTAACAGGCCTGCACAAACTCCGTACTGTGGAGTTTTGTTTGCGACGTTTAGCTATTGTGCCTTCAAAGCTTTGCTCTGACGAGCATGTCTTTTAGTGATTTGTCTCTCTTGTGTGATACAAAAGGAGGCTTTTTGAAAATGGTCCTCAGCAATAGATGATTTTGAATTAAACTCCATTTGTGCAGCAATATTTTTTTTAGGTTTTTAATTTGGGTGACATGTCGTGACAAATGGAAATATTTGCTCGTCACTCTTTTGTTTCAAAGCCGACTGTCTTTCGGCGAAGGAGACTTCAGATAATATTCTCTCCACTAAGTTTTTAGGGTATCCACGCCCGAGAAGGCGTGTTTTGAAGTTAAAGATAGATCCTGGAATTTTTTCCCGAGGAATTTGTTTGTAGATGTCTAATAGCTTCGCCTTTGATAAAACCTATTTTGACACCTGGTGGGTGACAAGAGGTGTAATGTGTGTACTGAAATGTTTCAGTCGGTTTATAGTGAATTTGTATGTGAAGGATAGCGTCTTTTTGAAATCGTTCTCCTTTATAAACAACTGTGTCAAGGAATGTGTTTTCCTTGTCTGAAATTTCAGCTGTAAATTTTATTGTTGGATGAAAACTGTAATCTTGTTCAGTCAAGAAATAAATCTATTTCTTGTCAGGGTTAATGTCCCATAGAGAGAAAACGTCATCGATGAAACGTTTTCATACCTGTAGGTTTAATTCTGCTTTGGCTCAGCACTTTTGTTTCGATGTTTGCCATGCAAATGTTGGCAAAAGCTATCTATCAAGTTTCTATACGAGCCAGATTCAATGTACCTAATATGCCAAAAGCGGCATAGAAACCACATTGACTATTGAGTGATCAGATATGATCTCGAGATCAAAGTCTTAAAAAATGCGACGCATAAGTTGTAACGGCTCCATTCAGTCACCATATAAAATCCTCCAAACTAAACCCACTACAAAAACACAAGAAGGAAAATTGTCAAAAGAGGAGATAAGGCGCGGCGAACAAAGACGTGAAGCAGGAGTCGCGTAGGCCTTCCAACTCCATTTTATATCCGTGTTGCTAGATTGATCCATAACATAAGTCCATCTGTCCCAAAGCATGAAGTACTGAGCAAGGCTAAGTGGAACTCTTTATCTTCGATTTACAAAAGGAGACTTGCTTGCATTGCCTACCAAACAAGGGGTGGATCCAGGGGGATGGGTGGATTGGGTTGCTAACCACCCTCGTCTTTGGGTCGTTTAAGCCTGAAATTATAAAAGGGGAAAAACTAACCATCACTGAGGCGATTTTGTCTGGGATTGTTCAGATATCGTTATATTAGGTCAGCCCCCCCTCCCCCCCTCCTCCTTCAAAATTCCTGGATCCACGACTGCAAGCTTACCAAAACTTAAGCCCGGATAGCATTAGGAGTCTTTTTACAGAACATAATATATAGATTTAGCCAAGTCTAAAAGCGGAGCCGCCAAGGAATAAACTGGTGTTCGTTTCTCAAAATAGTCCTGAAACTTTTCGGTCTGAAATATATTTCAGGGCATTTTTTTTGGCTTTCGAAAAGTGTTTCTCAAAAAGCCCGAAAGTGTTCCGAATTATCCTCCAATATTTTGGGGATCTGTTGTGTAAAACCAAGCTCGAAAGGTCATTCTAGAGGCTGAGCACAGCTTGATTATTTTTTTTCCGGGCATCAAACTGAACACATATTTTACTCACGAGCCGTCTTGCTTGGTGTTTGCATATCCTGTCAGGGCTTGTCAAATCTCCTTAGACTATTGGCTGTTCGCTTGACTGAACTTGAAGCGGCCCTCATTTACAACAACAAAATTTAAATGGGTTATCTTCATCGCGTTCGGATGTTAACAAATAATATGAACTGCCACTATTAGTCTGGTCAAGAATTTATACTGGCATTTCACCGGCATTTTACTGGGATTATCCGAAAGAAAGGATTTTGGGAGCTTCGAAGCACTTGTAATAAACTTATCGAAGAAATGTCGCGTAGGCTTTTATAGCAGCCGAGAAACAAATTCGAGCGCTTTGAGGAACCGGCTCATTACTTACCGAATAAAATAGCTTTAAACTCAAAACTGCTTCGCTTATAGTTACCTAAGCAACCCTTATATTTCGTTCTCTAACTTGAGACCATCAAGATTGAAAACAAACAAACACCAAACATGCTTAACTCTATGGCATAAGTTTTGCGGCTGCAAATTTTTGAAAATTCGAGCGCTTTTAGAAATGCACAGAACTGTTTTTGGAAGCTTTTTGGATATAGTAGGTTTAAACCGACAACTACTCGCTTATAGTTTTTTAAATAACTGTTATATTTCGTTCTCTAACTAGAGAGCATCAAGATTCAAAACAAACAAACACCAAACATGCTTTAAATTATGCCGCATAAGTTTTGGGGATGCGAAGTAAGCCTATATAGATCTACGTAAAGTTAGGCGCTTTGGGGAACGCACAAAACTGTTTTCGGAAGCTTTTGGGATAAAATGGCTTTAAACTGACAACTGCTTCGCTTAAAAGGTTATTACTATCGAAATCTTCTAGGACAAGAAAATCGATAATTGCACAAAGAGATGGACCCGACAGTCAAACTTGAAAGCAATTATTCGTCGTAATCTCACTGAAGTGATGCTTGTGCAGCTAGTTGTCTTGCGACTGTGCTTAGATCTACTGTTATGAGAAAACACACACAAAATAATGGACAGAGAAATCATTTTTGAAAAAAGTTTATTCGAAAACCCGTAAGTTTATACTTAAATCAATTCGCGTTTTCTAATGATTTTTTAAAGTCAAAAGTAAATGACACATTTCTAATGACATAAATTAAATTCCCATTTCAAAACGTAATTTCTTTGACCGTAATGCTCAAAATCATGTACCTTAGACCCTTTAAAAACTTCACTTACTCGGTTATGTTTCAGAACAGGGCAAGCTCTCCGCCGTGAAGAAAACAAAGCCATGAAGTCCTTTGAAGGCAGCTTTTGTAACTCGCCTTCTACCAGTATTCTTTTGAACTTTTTCTTTCCATTTATAGATATAAATTAAAATGTTTTTTTTTTTGTCAAATATAAAACTTCAGTACTCTCGTACAATCGTTTTGCTAAAGAAGCTTTAAGCCTTTAAAGAAACCTCTTTTTCAAAAGCGACCATGGTCATGCGACTTCCCGCCAAGAAAAACGCCGGTTGCCCAAAAGCACCGCGCGATTTCCCTATCCCCCGTCGGGTTGTCTTGGGACTCCCCTCCCCCTCCCGCAGAGTATGTGCGAACGCACGGTCACGTGACTATAACGTCACAACCAAAATTTCTCGGATCGATAGGTTACCAAATTTGCTTAGCAATGGAGCTCCGCTGCCGGGCTTTGCCCGCAGGCTTCGCTATAACCAGCCATAAATTAAAAGACAATTGTGAAATTTGAACACACACGTTCTGAGTCTAAGGCACTTAACAATTCATTTACTCACTAGGCCAGTATTATTTGGAAAAAGGTCTACCAGTTCAGCAGAGTCATGCCAAATTCATCATCTTTAAAGGCAAACCTCTAAACGTTCTAAGACTTAATAGGTCTATCTTCCTTTGGATCTTGCTCTACAATAACAAATAAGAACATTGATGAGTCTTACCTCTGAGCTTCCTGAACATGATTATCACTTCCAAACACCTCTGTAATTAGCACATTTGGTTGCGTCCCTTAAGTGTCCGCTACGCATGACATAAGAGGGTGCTTTGAAATGGGGAATTAAATGGTCCAAAATGTCATTCGAAAGGAAAACAAGACCTTGGTCCACGCCATCAGTTACTGTACTCACAACTCACTACGCTATAGTAGAAAGTTCAAGCAGCACATTTCTCTTTTTTTCTGATCTGCATTCACTCCCCATCAAATATCGCATTGACTTCAAAATTTAGGTTACAACATACAAAGCGCTTAATGGTCTTGCACCAGTTTTATTACCGACCTGCTCGACAGTTCTATGGTCTTCTAAGCAGATATCACTAAAAGTTTCAAGTAAAATTGCCGTTGAATAAAAGTCATCCGGCATTTTCAAACCTAAGAAGAAGAAGAAGAAGAAGAAGAAACTAAGCTTAATAACAGCAAAATTAGACCGAAGAGATGGTCGCAAAGAAAAAGAAACTAAGCTTAAGGGGGCATTCTGGTCAGATGCCCTGTTTCCCCAACGTTTTAGCCCTTTTTCTTAATTATCTCCACGAAATTTAATTCAATCCAAAAACGCTCCCATAGGATGTAGTTCTTGTTCTCATAAATCTGTAAGAATTTTTTCGCGATTTTTAAAGTGAATATGAAGAAAAATGGGGAAGGGGGGAAATTGATGATATTTAAGAAAATTGAAAATTGATAGAAAATATAGGTGAGTTAAAATTAAATTTTAAAGTTAATAATTAATAGACGGATACCAAAACAGGCCACAAACAACCCCAAGTACTCTAGCGTGGGGGTGGCCTGTCTGGGGGTGTGTACAGAAATTTTATCCCTTTTTATTTCTCTCTTAAATCTTATCCTATTTCCTAAACATTTGACAAGAATGCCCCCTTAATAACAGCAAAATTAGACCCAAAGGGATGGTTGGAAAAATACCCCAGGCCAACAGCACTCTGTAGTGTCATTCTGCAAACAGTTATCAATTATCAAATAAAAACTGAAAAAGTAGTTCGGTACTAAAGTGTAATTTTCACATGCTACTGGACCACCTATAATTCTAGTTGTTCTCCAGATATTTGTGGTTTTTAGAAAGCCACGTGATTGGAGTGTTTACTGATTTTATTAGCTCACCAAACAGCTAGATGTAATACATTTATCATTTCTTTGTTCTACGTTCACTGTTTCTCGTGGTTAGATTTGTTGGGTAAAACACCGAGAGCCGTCAAACTTGAAGGACTACAGATGGTAGATAAGGCTGCTTAATAAAATAAGGAACAGAACAACTTTTTTCGTGTTTTATTTCGTGTTAAACGAAATGAAATTCCAGTCTTGTTGCTACCAGAAATAAGGAGATAATGTGATGAAGCCACGCCAAAAAAAAAAAAAAAAAGGCTGGCTAGGCTGTAAACTGACATACGTATGCACAAGTGATCTCAGGAAGTCGCTTATAACCACCGAGGTAAAATCTCAATTACATTTGTGAATGGGGGATTTATTACGTTTGTGATCAATCCTTATTACATTCGAGGGATTTATGAAATTTGTGGTCAGTCGTTCTTACATTTGAAGATTTAATTAATTACATTTGTAACCAATTATTACGTTTATGGCTTTTCCAGGGTATCACTTAGGCAATTCCTTTCAATCGAAATTTTCAAATGATGGAAAGAAATTCCTCTTTACTGTCCGTTAGAAAAACCGGTACACTCGCTACACTCGGTACAGCCCGTACACTCAGTACACTTGGTACAGCCGGTACTAACTCGGCAAATTCGGTACACTCGGTAGACTCGGTAGACTCGGTACAGCCGGTATACTTGGTACACTCGCCACACGCGGTGCAGCCGATAAAACCGGTACACTCGGTACACTCGGTACAACCGGTACAGCCTGTACACTTGGTACACTCGGTACACTCGGTACACTCGGTACAACCAGTACACTCGGTACACTCCGCACTCTCGGTACACTCGGTACACGCGGTACACTCGGTACACTCGGTACACTCGGTACACTCGATACAGCTGGTAGACCCAGAGGTTCAACTGACACGATCCTTTGTTGTGATCCATTAGAACACGCTCTCTGACGCGTACTGTCCAATTACTGAGGCATGACGCGTACACTGTCCAATTAATGCTCAAATTATGGCTGGCGATAGCCAATCAGAATTGAGAATTTTGTTATATTGTTGTGATTATATGTCTACAGTGTATGACTACACCGTATACGCAAGATACAAAATAGACACCGGGATGCTGAGTCACGTCTGAGAATATACATTTTATAATCTTTTAACTTAAACAAATATATGAGTGTATGAAGTGTATATTCAGTCGACTTAACATTTAGATCTTGGTCTCTATTCTGTATATTGTGTATGAAGTGTATAATTATACACTTTAGAAGTCCACTGTTAAAAGTGTACACAAAGTATATCTAACAGATCCACCAGGTGTTAAAGTACTGAGAAAACATTTAAAAATACGCTAATATGCTAATATTTACAGAATTGATAAATCTGAATACCTTATGAATTAGCTAATAACACAGGAATAAAAAAAATAATAATAATTCAATGATTCAATCAACATCTACTCTATTCCCTAAAAAAATTCCTTGGGAGTCTTAGAAAGGTTCTGAATACACCACAGTTTCTAATTGTTTCAGGTACATTGTTGAATACCTTGGCAGCATTGGCTGCAGCCTTCCTTGGAGAGTTAACCGGGTTACGAAAATTCCTGATGCGGCCGCGTTTATTGATTTTTAACCGACTTTGAACCGGGTTAGCGGTTTAACTTATTAAACTGGTTTGATTTATTAATCAAATAGCAATAGATTTTTTTAACTGGGTTAGTTTTTTTTTCAAACCGGATGCGGCCGCACCTGGTTAATTTTAAAAAATTGTTAAGTAAACGTAATTACCTATTTTCCTGGTGTAGCCACATTTTGGGAGTGTTAACCGACTTTAAACTGGGTTGGCGGTTTCCATGCAAATTAATCAAAGAAAAATTGAATTTTTAACCAGGTTGACTTTTTTATACCACCTTTGTAGCTAGACAGCTGTTTTAACAAGGTTAGTTTTCGAATCTGTAAATCATCACCGACCAACTTGGGAATTTCAGAATCCAATTGATCTATTTAATTTTTGCAACAACTCAGTTATTCACTTTCCTCTTACTGGTCGTTGCCTCCGCCGTAGGCATCAACTTCGCTAGGTTTCTTCATCCAGCCCGAACGGAATTTGTCGCAGTCATAAATTCCCACCTATTCGGAAGCAAGTGAGAGTTCTTCGGACACGGCCAATTGTAAGAAGAAAAAATTTTGCAAGGAACGCGGAGCGAGCTGGAAGGTAGTGGAAGTTGCCAAAAGTGGCATGACATAGCTGACGAGCTAAACACTTTAAACGAGGAAGTAAAGACTAGTTCGTCGATCAAGACAGGAACGCAAAGACAAATCGTACAACTTACTAAACGCTTACAAGAAAGCTAAAAATTCATCCACCAAAAGTGAGAATGGTACGAAAAAATGAAAGCTTTGAAACATTTTGATCAAATAGATAAGTTTATGAGTGATAAACATGAAATCGCCATACCATTCGTGAGAGGTTGAAGCAATTCCAGTTACCAGCCATCAGCAGTCCAAGATAGCACCGCCAGCTGTCAAGGACATTTAACAGTGCAAAAACAAGAAACTGAAGGACCCACAGAAACTCTCCCGGAAAAAAGGCAAGTCGAAGCAAGTCGAACGGGCCAGAAACATTATTTCAGATTTTTGACAGAGTCAGAGGACAGGGAAGGACATCTCCTGATTTCTGCAATTAAAGAGCTTGGTACTGCTGGTACCGTTCTAAGACGCGGCCAGAAGTGTTATTAACCGTGGTAATTTGGTGACTGCTGCCAAATAAGTTTCAGTTTTAACTATTGCAAGTAAAGAATGATAAAGACGCGTGCTATTTTGATATCACTCTTACTTTAGGTTCCACTCCACACTGACCTAATTGTACATGCTTTGGCACAAGATACCGTACAATTCTTCTTCATAATTCCGTTAGATCTCTCAGCCTCTAGAAAAAAATCATCGTTTAAGGGAGTAATTTAAAAACAAAACAATAAAAAAATAAGTCTTCACGACAGAATGGGGAAGGAAAAAAGAAAAAAAAAACGGTGCCGGCTGACAATCACTTTCTCGATCTCTCTCCGTCATATTGATTCAGAGATACCACGTGACCATTTTAGTAGGAATTTAAAGCACTCCTACTTTCACTGATCAGATCCGGGTTATTTCAATCCAGTCCGATCCGATCCAAGTTTTATGAGTCCGGTCCAATCCGATCCTGGTTTTGTCAGCCCGATCCGATCAGCTCCACTCCAGGTTATGTCAACGGCCCAACTCCACTTTCGCTAACGGATTTCATGGTCTATTCAGCACAATAAGAAACCCTATATCTATAGTGGAGATGAGACAAATCAAACGCACTTTTCTAACCATTGATTATTACTAGTCTCAGAGATAACAAGGGGGCAGAATTCCCCAGGCGGGGCTAGAAGATTTTTACAAAACCCGGTCTGAATAGGGTAAACTGCGTAGTTTACAAATAAAAATGGGTATACCTGTTAATTAGCCTGCCGTGTTGGCAGGGACAAAAGGCTCAGAAATAGTTTTACTTCAAGAAATGTTTGTCAGCTGTTATTCGACGGCCCCTTGCGTAGCGAAGCCGTCTTTAGTTCTGCTGTAGTTTTTGCTGCAATTTCGCGTTCCTTTGGTAGGTTCTTGAAGGTCACGGATGATTGATTGGTATCTTAATGATGTATGTTAGGACGGAAGGGGTGGCTGTGGGGTAAAATGTTATGGGGGAGGGGATGCAAGGAGGATCCAAGAAGGATTATTTCACTCACTTCGTTAATAGGCTAAAACGCTTTATTAAGCATGTTCGAGTGGTGTCGGTTCTACAATTGTCAGACAGTGAATACGGTTGATTTACGCGGGACAAGTAATCGACAATGTCCGGTGGCGTTCATTCGAGGTAGAATGAAGTCTCTTAACTCCTCTAAGGCTATATTCTGTGTTTCTCTCATGAAAATCCGAGCTTAGATATTAAACAGGTGCTAAAATTTTTTTACGTTTTATATCATTAATCAAGGTATCTTGATATCGTCTTTTTCATCTCGTCGCCATTAATAACAAATATAAAACTTTCGTGTGACTTATCTCCCCCTTTACGACTTGTAAAAAGACGAAAAGCCAAAGAAAAAATATTATAGGCAATAAGTGATTTGCTCTGTGTTCAGATAGATAAACACCTCCATTTTAATGAGTGTGGCCCTTTCAGGAGCAAAGCAATTGCTATAATTGACTCTACAAGATATATACAGAATGCTTCATGGAAAGTGTGTGCATTCGGTATTTACGCACGAGTTGCTCAAGAATCGGAAATTTAACTAGTGAGCGCAGCGAAATTAGTGAGATTTTTCATACAAACCAACGAGTGCGTAAATACCGTACGCATACACTTTCTATGGTGTATTATGTTTATTATATACATACTGAGATTTTAATTCTTGTTTAATAACAAACTGTGCCACACAGATTCAAGTCAAAAGCTCATAAAAGATGTAAGTTATGAGCTTAAATGCTTTGACAGTAGAAATTTTCAAGTCAATTCAAACTGTTTATCGTTGATGATACTTACGGGGTAATTAATTTTTTTTTCTGCTAATGCCTCTCAAAACTTGAAACAAGACGTCTTAAGCTTAAGGGTTCATAATCTTCTCCGTCTTTACATATAACAGAGCGAATAAACTCCGTAAGAAACTTGTTTATTTCTGCTGGCTCTATAGTGTGCACCTTTCGCTCGTCGCTCTTCTCGTTTCTCAAAAAATTTTCCAACAATTTCACATCTCGCTTCGTCTTCTCCTTTGCATTTTTGTTTTCGAGACTTTCCACATAAACCTCAACCGAAGTATCGAAACCACCTTGTTACGACTCACGCGTCATTAAAAATGCTCCACGCATCTGATTAACCTGGGAATACAGCCGCCGCCTCGTGAGGTCGCCACTTGAGCCCTCGCAAAACGACGTCTGAGTAACGAGCGCATAAATTCCATACTCATGACGCATCACTACCCAGATCTAGGTAGTGCTTCTAGGTAGTGCTTCTGATTTGAAGTCGTTTCAAACAATCAGAAGCACTAGCTAGATCTGGGTAGTAACACGTCATCAGTATGGAATTTCTGCGCTCGTTATTCAGACGTCGTTTTGCGAGGGCTCAAGTAGCGACCTCGCGAAACGTCGGCTGTTTTCTCAGGTTAGCAACTGATTGGACGTATCGTTTTCTCGGCTCCATACGTGAAAAAAGCGATACGCGCCATTTGATTGGCTTTCCGCTACTTAGACCAGCTTGTAAACAAAAATGTATTTCGCACCTTCTCAGTGGGTAAATCTCAGTATGCACATCTAATAAACTACTAGTGTCAAAGTAATATAGAAGCGATATTTAAACAATTTACAATTATATCGGGTAATAAGATACAAGGGGGCGAAAATTTAAAAAGAAAAGTTCAAACTATAAAAAAAGTCATTTAAATCTGTTTCGATTACAGTGTTTGCTTTGAAACCTTTATACTTAAAAGATTGTGAATCTATTAATGCGCGTATTGTTTTCGTCTGTTAAAAATAAGGTACCAGAAGCGTTATAGTTTACGGCCAGATATTTGACATCAGGTGATAACTGAGGCGCTTGACTGATCAACTGATATCTTCTTGATGGTCCGTCTAGGATAACTAGTTTGAAGATGCTTGACCTCCTACTGCTGCAACTACTGCTTCCCCGTAGTTTCTGAAAAATAAAGCAGCAAAAGCAATTGAAACAATATTACGTAATGAATAACGACTTCTTTCGTCAAAAACAAATAGACAACAAATTGAAGTTTTTATTTTCTTAAGCCCTTAGCGTGCCATGCGGCACACCTTGCAATGACTTTGTCAATATTTAAACATACCCACCAAAATAAAATGGCCATAAAAAAATTGGACATGCTCAATGAAAGCATAAAATGACACCCATGCACTGTTATCTGCGATGCGACCAACGACCCCGGCAACAACGGTGAAAGGGTTTTCTTCTGATGCACTTACTTTTCATTAAGAATATTATAATTTCTTGTCATTTATAAATAATTTATCTTTAAATCAATTGGAAAGCATCAGTAGTAGGGTATTAGCATCAAAATTATCTTTGTTTCAGACTTTCTCCACACCTCCTTGGACTTCTCCTTGGCCGAGGCCATCTTTAACATTTTCGATACTAATGAGTGTCAAACATGACTTCTGCGTCTAGTGTGTGCTTTTTTGTTTTAAATTGATTTATTAAACTGCCCATAATAGTATTCACAATACAATAGAAACAAAGGGTGTTTTAGTCCAGTCATTATCTTACTTATACTTTGAAAAAAGTCCGTTAACGCCGAAGACGTCCTCTATATGTGCGCCAGATAACATATTATTATTACCATTATTATAACAAAACTCGAAAAAACAACTTCCTTAGAATAGCTTACGACAAGTTTGTATTTACACAAAATGGCGACATGTTTGTGTTTCTAGAATAATAACAAATCACAACAGACAGTTTGTTTGCCCCAAATATCGTTTTGACTGTTCCTCAACAACAAAAGAAAAATCCTCGTGGGCGAAAGTGGTTAATTTTCCAATTTGCCCTTCAACTTGTCCGGTTTGTATTGAAGGATAATTTCTTGCGTAAGATAGGTGTACAAATATAGGGTGTGTTATCTGTAATTTTTGTTTAGCAACATTGTGGAGGAAGCCTTGAATGGTTGAAAAATTGCAAGTGACAAATTTGGACCTGCTTCATACAAAATTTCTTGTATCTAAATTTTCCATCGTCGGTCTTGAAACAGTTGTATTATCTTACCACTTTCAGAAGACTTGCTGAATGCAGAAGGGTGCTTAAAAACTAATGATCTCTTAGCCTAACCTAATCTTCTTAGTATGAATGTTTTTCCTTAGCCACTAATCTCCTAAAAATATGGACATTCAGTCCTAGCAAGCGGCTGTTGCAGTAAAGGGATTGTGTACTTGCACTGAGTGTCGCTTGCGTGAAATTTCTCATATGCTCGTAGTAAATCTAACAGTTTCTATGTCGTGTAATATAAACCACGTAAGGGTCTTTCACCAACGTTAGAGGCAAATTTCAACGGCGATTCTCTAGCAGGTATGTGTCCTGTCTCCCTGAAAGCTAGATTGCTACTCCACCTGGGATTACGAGACCTTTTTCTTTTTTAATCCTATAAAACCGATATTAGCAGGAAAAAACAGAAGGCCATGCCAGAAGGCCAGAAGACCCTTTCTACGATAACTACCTTCTGTTCTCTTTGCGTAACTAACTTCAAACGTCTAAAAGAACACTATTTTGTGCTAAAAATTATCATCGAATTTATCCTATTGTAAGTAGGTTTGCTACACCATGCATGGGTTCAAGCATGTTCTCCACACCCGTCTTTCGCGTTATCAACTTTCACACCTGTTGTTATTTGAAAATAATGTCTTGTTATAGATCAGGGCTGTTCTAACAGATATTTTTCTCTTGTAAACATTGGCAGCCAGGTTTTACCTTCTTCTTTTCAAATTCGTTCGACATAACTCGTTTGATACAATAAAGGCAAACCCCCCTCCCCCCCCCCAAAAAAAAAAAAAACGAAAAGCCAAAGACTTTAAACGTATTAATAGACATACAGATGGCCAGCTTTTGATGTAAAATGTAAGCTTTGAATGATATTGATTGTAATTTTCTATTCTCCATAAATCGTGGCCAAGCGATCCCACATAACTCGACAAATCCTGTTCTGAGCCTAGGTATCGTTTGGCTCATTTATCGGTTGGCTCATCTATTCATTTAGCACAGTTTCTTGAAATAAAAAGTCTATTTTTATTTATTTGTATGTTTCGTTATTTCAAATTTTTTTTTAATCACGCGTATTGTTTCTGTACGGCCCCAATGCTTGAAAGGCCGATATTTTGCCCAGAAGGTTCCCTTTCCGCCTATGAAACGTAACGACTATAAATAAATAAATAATTTCCCCCGCAAGGTTTTGTCCCAGAGGCCAAAACCCGAAAAGGCATTATTGGAGTGCGCGTGTATAGTACTCCTGTATATATAAGGTTGGTGTTGTGTATACAGACAAAATCTCGATTCGCCAAAAGTGTGCTCGCACGAAGGTGACGGGTAATGATGACGTTTCGTGGCCTTATGCCTGCACGTAGGTGACGAGTAATTATGACGTAATAGAGGATATTAGATATCAATTTTCTTTTCGAGAGTTTAAAACTGTTTACGAAACTAGTACAGCAAGGGAGTAAAATGTTTTTAACACGACAAATTAAAAATCATATCTTCTTGGCTGTGTAATTGTTTTATTGTATGGACACAAACTAAAGATTTCTGGGCATTTACCAAGATTATTCAAAATTGTCCGAAGATCATTTTACACAATCCAGTCATTCACATTTGAAATTATCCCTACACATCAAAACAGAGATTTCAACAGTTATTTAACATGCACTGTTAACAGCGCAACATGCACAGTCAACAGCGTCGGCAGTCTTAGTGAGAACTATATATCACTAGTAAATTAATCGAAGGTAGTAAGTGGCTTTTTACTTACCTTAAAAACTATATGACTGGTTGACTTAAGTTCCAAAGCATACTTGGATTGGTTGTCCGTAAACTTTGTTTGGAAGCAAAACAAATGCCGATTCAGATCACACAAGATCAGGGTCAATGCTGAACAAACACAAATTTGAACACATCAGAGGCACTTCAACATCGTTTACTCTTTCACTTCCATTCTCTCTTCATTATGACATAAAAAAAAGATATATAGCCATAGATTTATTCACCACTTTTTACATAATAATAATGACAGTTGAAAAATATGGGAACTGTTTGTAAAACACAAGGCATTATTTAATGTAAATTGCAGAGTAAAATATTGATCAGAGAAACAACTGATTTTAATAGTACAGTTGGTACAGAAGCAAGGCCTAGCATACAAAACATGGCTTAGAACGGGATTTAAGATTGTAAGTGTGCCCCGCTATCTTTATTTTGATTACTTGAAACGCCTGCAGGGCTGTGGTACGGATCACAAAGTTTGTTTACAAATGTATTATGTCTACAGTTTAAAGGGACTATGTTGGCTATTTCCTGAGACAATATGAAGAATCCAAATTGCCATTAAATTAGCAAAAGCCTAAAATAATGGTCCAGTTTTGTTAAAAGACATCACACTAAAGCAATAGATGGAAATGGATTACAACTTTGATATATAATAATAATAATAATAATAATAATAATAATAATAATAATAATAATAATAATAATATTGTCTACCTGGTGTTCTACGAGCATTTTGTGTTTGAGCGAAGGTAATAGTCACAACTTCAACACAGTTTTGACAAAACCCCAGCAAACCTCCTTGACATGTCTGACACAGTCCCTTTAAACTGTAGCTCTCAGCGTAATTGATGGAACTTTTTTACCGATATCGTAATGACACGCTCCACATCGCTAGAAATCGGGGACATTGGAACCCGCGATTATCATATCCTGCGGTAGATTGAGCATAGATTCAAACGCAAGCGGTATATATAATTAAATTTTTCTTGAAGAATTAGCCAAAGGAAAAATGTGCAATCAAGACATGTTAAACTGCTTTATTAAAAAAAAGAAACAAACAAACAAAAATCATACAAAAACCTAAAAGGAGAGTTCCGACTATCCTTTTTCGTTTTGACGTTTTCTGTGAACAGTTTTTGCGCGCAAAATCATATAAAGCGGCCTTCACACGACAAACTAATGCTGGCCAACTCGTGTTGGCAAACTCAAATTGGTGTGTGTGTGTGTGTGTGTGTGTGTGTGTGTGTGTGTGTGTGTGTGTGTGTGAACGACATAACAACATGTTGGCAAACTGTTGTCAAAAAGTTGGCCAGAATAGAGGCAAGTTCTATTTGTCGCTAACAGTTTGCCAACATGTTGTTGTGTCGTTCACACACACCAATTTGAGTTTGCCAACACGAGTTGGCCAACATCAGTTTGACGTGTGAAGGCCGCTTAACGTAGAGGTAAAGATTTATCGAAAACTCAAAACTCACAGTTAATTAGTAGCAATCACCTGCAAGCAGATTAAAAACAACTGTGCCTTTAAGCAACTTATCTTGCGATCTACAGATCCATGGGATAAATTAAGATGTCTCATTTTTTTTTGTGCATTTCAAACAAAAAAAAATCCCACGGTAGTCCACCAGAATAGTTCAAACATCCACAGTGTTCGAACTGTGATATTTTGTTCAAATATGTAATTTTCACCAGATTCGGAACTTAGGTGCACTATTTTGGTCAGTGGTTTCGATATGGGCTTAAACATTGTTTTGTAAGACAACCATTTTCGTCATAAATGAACTATGCGGCATGCCCAGCAATATATACCATTCAAAGGAGCTTTTTGATGTAACACACCTGAATAGTTTTTGGCTCCAATGTCCCCGATTTCTAGCGATGACCCAGTACTAGCCAAAATGTTTTTCAGCCTGTATAGATTACTCTTTTTCTTTAAATTAGTTTGACTTCAGTGGTAATCAGAGCAAAGTCCTTTGAAATTTAAAACAGAAATATTTTGTGTAACAAAGAAAAGTAAATGAAGGTGCTGCTCCATAGATTTCATTTTAATGCTTACACATCAGTTTTTCACCAAAGAAGTAAAACTTACGAGCTTCCACAGCAAAATAAGGAACACCACAAGAAAGTATTGCTCGGTAGCTTTCATTATGAGTGGTCGCGCCTTGGGTATCATCCACGAAAACAAATGGAGTCCAAAAGCTAGAACCATCTGGTACAACATTGTAAACTGTACCATAGAAAATTAGGTCTCCTAAATAGCTTTTATTTGAATAGCCACATTCAAAATCATTCTCATCCACAAAACTTAATTTAACCCATCAACCACTCAAAACTTTGACCCATTTTGAACAGCATGCATGATAAGTGAACGTTGCCACGCGAACGAACCTCTTCATAGCTTTGGATATCACTCAAAAACTTAAAGGATTCGTCAATAAAAAGGAACCAAGGTTTGCAGCTAAAGTGAAATTTATTTAACCCTTTTAGCCCTGATATAAAAAATGCATATTCTCATTACTGATCTCCACATATTTCTTATGGAACTAGTAAGGAGAATTTGCCTAAATATCAAGACATCTTATCCTCAGTGGTCACTTCCTTTATTCTTTTCACTTAAACGTTCAAACACGTAGTGATCATGTAAAGAGAAATTTCATTTTCATCAGGGCTTAGGGCTTAAAGGGTTAATAAATTTAGCGGTCCGATTGATGCTGGTGCAATATAGACAGTGAAGCTGAGTATGACGGTCTCTAAGGGATAAACTGAAATACATTTGTGCTGAAGGCAATGTTAGGCCCAACTATTGTTTCAAGACAGCTTCCACTTGCCTGTGCTTTTGTCCTTTGTGTTCGGTCCGCTGGCTGACGCTTTACACCACGTCCCACGTTGATTACAGTCATGAAATTTGACCAGTTTGCTGTTGTACAGAGACTGAAGGTGCCACGTTTTTCCGGCTACAGAGCTGACTTCGTTGTTGAATATCACGGCGAAAACCTTTTTCAAAAAATGAAGTCTCTTGTTCATACTTCATCGAAAAGTGTAGCGTATTGCATCAGTCAAGCACAAAAATATGCATAAGTATTATGTAAACGTCGGGTGCGCATGAGATAAGCTTGTTTTTATAGATAAGCACAATTACATGAACAATCTAAGTCATATGCTTGTCTAGTAGCGCCACGCCAGAGATCCAGTCTCTACCAATAATACAAAGAAGCACAGTGTAGAAACTATACAAGCAAAAACAGCAGCAGCCTGCATTCAGTGTCCTCGCTCTGCAATCTCGAAATTTTGTTTAAGGCTTGTTTTTACAAGCGACACAAGATTAGGCAACATAGGCACGAGAGCAATAGAGAGGAATTCGCGTAAAAAAGAAAAAAATAAACTAACTGAAAGATCGACTGCTTTAGATGAAGAACGTGTAAAGTTTAGCTGGTAAAAAAAAAACAAAAAACAAAGCTCGTGAAGAAGGAAAATCCTGTTTTAAGACTGAGTGCAGGTGATATTAAATGCGAGTTAAAACGATTCCCTACGTCCGCTCGAAGTTAAAAAGAAAGTTGTGCTCGGATTTTTTCTGGAGCTGTTTAGTAAGAGTTATTGTGTGATTACCCTGTCGATGGAAGAATCACTCGAAAATCGCGTGGTTTAACGAGGTTCACTCAAGCCACGCGTCTTGTATGGTGGCGTAATGTACCATCTACGAATAAATCGACTTACCTTCAATTCTATCAACTTTTTTTTTTCGGCGACAAACTGTTTAATGCTAGCGGATCTCCGCTTTTTTTTCCCCTGGTACTTATGACAAAATTTATCTTCCCCTCTGAAAATCGAAACCCAAGAAATAACTCTCATATCATCAACAATGATGCAATTACATGGCAATGAATTTTCCTTAGCAACGGCTCAGAATGACAAAGGGAGCTTACCCGAGGAATCAGGCTTACGCCAATTCTGAGCTCTGTAAGAATCAAATAAGCTAGGAAATGAACATTTTGATCTGACTCAATTTTGCGTGGTGGTAGGGTTTTATAGAGGTTATGTTTGAAAATGGAGCACAGCGGGGAATATACATGCAACGTTTTCTGTGTTAAAGTAGTTACGTCAGCAGTATCGAGTGGTATCGAAACCACCGATCCTCCTGGCGATTATCAATATTTTTAGGTATTCCGGCATGTATTCATGATATTGAATAGTGACTGGTAACGATACGACCCATCACGAAACGTCTATCCGGAACTGAGTGTAGAAAGCACTGTAAACTGCAGAATATGTCGTTGTCAGTTTGCAACTTATCGACGGGAAAGCTCTTTTCTTAAGTCTAAAATGAATTCATTAATTAGCGGGAGTCTTGTATGGCATGCCACTTTTAATAACTATAATTGCGATTTTCTTTTTGACAGAGTCCTGCGACGATGCGTTGCACTAAATTCAGTAAATGTTGCTGAAAGCACGTCATGTGAAAGTTATATACGCTCGAAGCACGACAGTTACCGAATGTATCTCTCATTTACTAATATACACAAAAGGAACCTTCCTACAGCCCTACAGAACACTTCATTTTGCGTCAGAGGAGGCCAATTTGGATGCGCTTTTTTTCCTATTTTTTTAAATTTAAACTAATGAGCAGCACTCTGCGAACTTGTAGTTGTAAAACTTGTTTATTCTCCTACTCGTTTCGTCTAACTACCGTAGACTTCCTCAGGGAGTTTTACAAACAAATGCTAAATGCCTGTATTTAAGCAATAATAGCGGCTATTTCGAGAAACACGGACCGCAAAGGTGGGGCCGGATTGACGAAAAAGGAATAGGCGAAGCTGTGAAATGTTTATGCAAGGCGTGAGAGTTTTGGGGGGGGCCACAGTTTTAGCTATTATTGCTTAAATACAGGCATTTAGCATTTGTTTGTAAAACTCCCTGAAGAAGTGTACGGTAGTTAGACGAAACACGTAGGAGAATAGACAAGTTTTACAACTACAAGTTCGCAGAGTGCTGCTCACTAGTTTAAATTTAAAAAATTGTCTGGAGCAGAGCCCATGCGATGTTTTAGGGACATAAGCAGAGTATACTGTCCTTCCCTCGGAAATTTATCACGCGTGTGGGCGGTTAAACTTAGACACGGATTAAAGTTCTGTGAAAATATAATTTATTAAGCGGCGTCTCGCTGACACCTTATAGTGAAGGGTAACAGAACGGAGTTAACTTTGCTCAGTATAGTAGCTGTTAGTGTGTTTTGATTGATAGCGGACATTTGAGGCCCTTCTCAAATGTCTACGCTCTTTGACAAAACCATTCATTTCCATGCTCATAGTCTCTCTTTTCTGTCGTTACTCAATCATATTGTTGTTTCTACCTTATCAGATTCTCTGACTGGCCATTAGTTACAGAAAAAATTATGTGAGAAACTTATCTCAACAGCGTAATTTTGTGTTTTCTAATAACGAGCTTTGAAACATGGATGGCGTGAGCTTTAAAATTGATGGGTCAGCAGGGAGTGAAAGTGGCAACAAAATCATGAAAAGAGACGAATTGGTAAGTATATATAAAAGAAGGACCATGAATTACGAACTGGGGGTGTGAAAATTATTTGAGTTAGTCCCCGTTTTACAAAAACCTATCATATTAAAATAGCTTTTCTTTTTCAGTTTCTATTTTTCTTTTTTAATGATAATAGTCAAAAGTAAAGACTGGTCGTGTAACTTAATTGGGAAAAAAAAATGACCTTGAAACACTTCATTTGTATTTGTCGTTATGTACAGTAAATCCAGTGTAACCTTACATCAATGCAAATGATTAGACCAACAGAAGCTGATTTAGAATATTTCAGTGTATTCTATTTATAAACCCCTGGGTAAACCAAGAGAAGAGCTTCAAGTTTGGAAAAAGAGCAATTTTAGTCAAGCATTCGTGAAAGTGGTTGATGAAGCAAATGCCCTTGAAGAGCGGCTTGAAATGCATCACATTTACAGGCTGAAGGCCAGATATATGGCTAACGATGACTTGCATTCTGTCTTTCAGTCGGTCCAAAAAACATAAGAGCGGATGTCGAGAGAAGTTCTGTTTTGAAGCTTACAATTTGACTGGACAGTAGTTCACAGTAAAGTAAAATTACACAGTTCTGGACGGCTGATCAGAGGAACTAGTTGTGGAAATAGTGATGAACGTTGCTTTGAAACGTGCGTAGTAATGACGTCCAAAACTCCCAAACCCTGATGTGAGTAAGACAAACAAACTGATCCATGGGTAATGTGTATGAGAATTTTGCATCGATAAGTAGTGTTGGCGAGCACTTCTTTGCGGTTTTCAATGTTTTTTTTTTTTTGGCCTAAAGGCCGAAATACCAAGGTCAATGCTGAAAAGAAAACCTAAAAATCGGTTATTCTTTGGAGCTGCTGACACGTTAGTGAAAGTGCAAGGAATTAATACAGAGCGGCTGCGACTTAATTATTTTTAAAAGAGCGGCCGCGACTTTATTATTTTTTAAAAGACCGCCAGTAGAGCAGCGTCATCTTATTGGAATACGAATTGAAATTCCTTTGATCGCCTTAGGTTTTTCTTGGTCACAGACGATTGATTGCCATGTTAATGATATATATATATATATATATATATATATATATATATATATATATATATATATATATATATATATATTATATATTTATTTATTAAAAACTGGACTAGGTATATTGGATTTCTAGCATTTTGATTGGCTGAACGGAGCTAGGCTATCAGCTCATATACCTGCTGCGACCAAATATGGTCAATGAACACTCAACAACAAAGTGAGCTGAAAGTTTTTTCCTCGCGAGCAACCCGGCGAGAAAAATGGACAAGAAAAATCACTTGGCAGCGAATTAAATTAAGCAGAAATTCCAACAGCGTCACCAATAAGCATCACCAACAGCGTCGTCTAACACAAGTCAAAATTGTTTGAAGAAACTGTGCAGAAATGGAAATTTAAGCATAAAGCGTTGTGTTTGCAATTAATTTCTTTCATCGATCGTCACGTCGATCATTGAAATTGAACAAACGGTAGGTTTTGTCAGGAAGGCTTTCCACTTCAAAATATCAAGACAAGACATAAAATAAAACACAATGAAATGGGGCAGGAGCATTTTAATAAAACTATCACACATTCATGGCAAGTCGGTGCGATAATCATGAATCAGTCTAAACAAGTACTAAAAAAAATACAGCTGCAAACTACCAAGAAGAAAGGAAGGGCGAGATTTTTTTCGGCTTTACACACGCAAAATTGACACTGGTTTACCTGCACTCGTTGTAGCTCTGTGTTCCAACAGGTCGAAATGCTCAGATAGAAATCAGATGCCATGTAAACGTAGTTGAATCGCTTTTCCAGTTGTTTGAATGTTGTTTTTACCATTCCGTCCGCAACCTCTAAACCGAGAACGACTGCATTTTGCACTTTCCGTTTAACAAACTATGATGGTGAATTCTAATGTTCCTCGCTACAGTAATGTTGGTTCTGAGCTGCATAGAAATTACCTGTTCAAGTTCAAATTTGTTCTGTCTTCAGTTCGATCAAACACGCACATGATAGCTCCGTTGTGCGAACAGATTACAAACTTGTTAAGTTTCAACTCCAGCAGTTAATGTGGTGAAATTGTACAGCTTCAATCCGCTTTGAACGAGACTACAACAATGTCTCAGGAAAAATCAAACATGTACCATATTTCAGAGCCAATAATTAGAAGATTTTTCTCCAAAACTTGTGCTACTTTGTTCACTTTCGAGCACTTTTCATTGATTCATTCAGCTTTGCAATGAAACGATGCAACACTTCGCAAGGTTTTGGCGCCTTTTTCGTTCAGTCATGTGATCGATTCTTGTTCCGTTTAAATTTCTTTTCTCATTTTTCCCGTTCTTTCTTGATTTTTTTTTTAAACAGTGGTTAAGTTTTTAATAAAACAATTATTCTACTCGGGCTTGCTGGATATCAAATGATTATAACCAACTCGGCGCTACGCGCCTCGTTGGTTATCTATCATTCGATATCCAGCGCGCCCTCGTAGAATAATTGTTAAATATATGGGCGTGGGTAAGGATAGCAGGTGAAGATGTTTTGACCGTGCTATTCTTGCGGACACGAGATGGTTTATGCAATTGACGATTGATTGGTATGCTAATGATGTAATGAAAGGAATGTCCTTTTAGTAGGCTATTCATTGTCATTGGAGATAAAAAGAAATATTTGACGTGATTCTTCTACCTAATCGTACCTTTGTGGTACGCTTGGGCGGCATATCAGGCGAGTTTGGTCGAGCCATGGTTCGTATTTTGGCGAGACGTAGTCGAGCCAAAATACCCATGGTGAGACCAAACGAGCTTGATATGCCGCCGAAGCGTACCAAAAAAGGTGCGATTAGGTATTTACCGTACCCAAATTCGTCCTAAAACCCGGCTTTTTTTTCAGCCACCGTGATCAGTCAGGCGTTGTAGAGCGACACGTATTTACACTTTTCTTGTCGTCAATACTCTTCTCCAACTCCTTATCTGCCATTTTATTTAATTCTTTTGTTTGGAGTTTCATTTTCTGAATCTTGGAAGTCCAAGTTTAGAAAGAAATTTGGAAAACCCGGTTCCATTTTGAAACCAAAAAAGTTTCAGCGCTGTCCGTGAAGTTCACGCGAGCGCCCGCCAGTGTAGCCGCTTCCAATTTTGGCGCGAAATTGTATTTTTTTCCCTCACTTACCGTTAAACAAATTACTTTCTCGTTTAACAAATGTAATAGTTTTACGTTTCGTTGTATTTCTGTTGTAATTTTCGCCTTTAAAGTCTGCAAAAAAATGCGAGTTTTACAAACTGTCCATGATATCGTAGGATATCAGGTCAGTGACTTGATATCGAAGAAAATCATGACAGTAAACAAGGCTTCTGATTGGCTAATTCACAATTTGGGTACGGTAAAATGTGGTATGATGTAACTTCTGTTTTCTAGAAACGTCTGCTTTGGTTATGAAATGTCTGTCTTTATCTCAGACTAATTATTTCAATCCACGCATTTCTTTCTGCGCGACTATTACTACAGTTTTCTGTATAGTGTGACTTCATATATATCTGCTATTTCAGAACCATTGCCCGTGATTGTTTCAGGATATATGTTGCGTAATAGTAGACTAAATATAAGTTTTCTTAAGCTGATTAAATTCCATTGATTTATCGTATTATAGTTCGAGTTCGCCTAACTTCGGAACGAAACTTTGATCTGTTTCTTCTAGGGAGTGTCTAGATACCCAGCAGCCGGGTAGGAATGTTTGAAGACTAAATACTAGCCAGTCCGAAATTTTCGAAGGAATTCAACAAAACGGCTTATTCTAACGTTCTGAAATTATTCGATATTTGTTTACAATTGCCAAGGGATTTAGAAAAATATTTTGATTTTGTAGTTGACGAGTTTTCCGAGCTTGTGTATGCTAGAAAATCACGATGTTTGCGTCACTTCGAATTATTTGTGGCTAAACCCGGTCAGTGAGAAACGCACAGAATTTGGACGGAATTTCTCATTCAAACGTTGTGGGAGTACATATTCGAAGTTTCTGTTAAACATTTTACCAAGCAATGCAAAGGACCAGTTTGGTCTTGTAGTTGGTGAATTTTCCGAGCATGTGCGATGCATGCTATGAAACGTTGTAGCTACCTGCGCTACACGCAGCTCAATCTTTCTGCTAGCTTCTCGCTAAAATTAGGAGAAGAAAACGATTCCTCGCAGTCTACAAACTGATGTAGTCTCGTATGAACTTTACGAGTGGTCTATTTTCTACTAAAACACTCTTGTCTATATAATAAAATAGAATTTCTTTTTATATTGAAAACACTGTCTATCTGACTTAGAAATTGGATTTATGGGTCTTCCTTCAGTTTGTTTCTGTTCCTTAACCCTTTAACGCCAGGATTTTGTTAAAAAAAAATACTTTTTAGCCGCAAGTTCCTTTTTCTGGTCGTCATGCTGTGAGTTTTACAAAATCACACAATTTTACCGGTTTACCAATTGGACAAGAAATTGTACACCAGACACATGTAACCGACAGTACCTAACCACTAAACTTTTGAAGGTGACAAACGAAGGATTTTGAATAGATACAAAGCCGACTACACGACGAAAGAACGGCCAGAACGATGTCTTGGGAACTCCAAGGTTCTAATAATTGAGTCGAGAAGTTTAGTCTTCTTACTGACAAATTTTCTTTGCGTGCTTGCGACTTTGGACTGAATAATTTACGTTTGTGACCAAGATAAAGGATTCTTTTCAAACGGTATTAACAGGCGTTACAGACAGCTTTATAAAACAGAATTTCTATTCAGTATGTAGCTTGAAAAAAATCTTGCTAAAGCGATCAACAGAAGTAAGTTCAACATTATATGAGGTATATATTGTTCCGATATACTTGCTGAACAAAGATTACAAAGTGTAGGTTAAGATAAAATGAGTTATTTAAAATTCTTTGCAGCAATTAAACAAGAAACCCGGTTCAGCTTAACAACTGACAAATTTTTAAGTAACAACAGTTTGTACTTACAATTAAACGGATGCAAATGTTTTCCATTTTGCTGTTTCAGTTCTCTCTTTTTTGCCTTGAAAAATATCAAGAAAAAATCTCCCTATTATCACGTACACACAAAGTTAGGTAAATTCAAAAACCCTGAACGCTGTGCGTGAACTTTATAGGTTCCTTTAACTTCCTAATATTGGTACTTAAAAATGAAATTGTTTCGATCGATATGCTTGATCTGAAGAAGTCAATAGAATGTTTCAATAACCTTAAACCACATAATTCCTTGTTTATACATGTTTTTGGTTGCTGCTAAGCAGTGTCAGAGAATCACGAGATCTGTGCAAAAGCCTCTTACAGTTAATTTAACCGCAGCACTACTACCTAAGATATTGGCTAATATCACGTTTCAGTAGAGACTTGAACTAAAAAGTCACAAGTCAGGAGCTATCCGCAGTTGACTGAAAAACAAACAGCTTAACAGCCCTGTTATGAACCTGTATTTTGAGTCCTTGATTTAATCTAAAAGCGAAAATGGACTCGATTTGAATCTGTGGAAAACTGTACAAAAGTGTCTTACAGCTAATTTAACCCCAGAACTATGATATTGGCCAATTGTTTCTGGTAGGGTGAAATAGTTTTATAGCTAATTTAACCGCAGCACTACTACATTAGATATTGGCTAATATCACGTTTTAGAGACTTGACCTGAAAAGTCACTGTCAAGAGCTATCCACAGTTGACTGAAAACACAAACAGGTTAACAGCCCTGTTATGAACCAGTATTCTGAGTCGTGTTGTTCATTAAATTTATAAGATCACTGACATTATCCAGACCTTTTGGAAATATAAACTCAATTTCAATCGGAAGAAATCTGTGTAAAAGTTTCTTTACAGCTCGTAATTTAACACCAGAGCTACGATATTGGGGAATTGTTTCTTCGTAGGGTGAAACAGTTTTATAGTTATCAAACTTGACTCTCTAGTCACGTCTTAGAGACTTGAACTGAAAAGTCACTGGAGCTATCTGCGGTTGACTGAAAAGAACAAACAGCTTAACAGCCCTGTAATGAACCTCTATTCTGAGTCCTCAGTTTAATCTTAAAGTGATAAAAGAAATCAATTTGAATCTGTGAAAATCTATGTAAAAGCTTCTTAGAGCTAAATTAACTCCAGCACTAATACAGATATTGGCTGTTGTGACGTGAAGGTCTTGTTATTTCGAAGTTTAATTGAATGCTAGATACACTTGAGCGATTTTGCTAAATCAGTCTGCATGTTTACTTCACGTTGTAAAATTAGTAACCTTGACTGTGCTGGTCGTAAAATCAACGCAGGTGGTCACATTTGCAAACAATGTCAATACAGTTTAAGGGATTAAGATGTTGAGACATCTTTTCTTGTTTACCCAAATTATGGAGACCACCACCAACAATTGTTTTGTCTAGCTAGTTCAGTAGTATGACGTAAACAAAAGATTGTAAGTTATCAGGTGTAGTCGCTTATTGCCCACGCAGGGTCCAGCCCAGAAGGCCGGACATGAAGAGGCACCCTAGTATCCCCCGCGTATACGTACAGAATGAGTAATGATAGATTGTTGGTTCGATGCGGAAAAATCTCGATTTTCATGAATGCAGCGCGTAAAGGATAAAAAAAAAATTGTTGATCCTTTGTGGGCATGCATTTAAAGGATGAACGAATGTGAAACACGAAGTCACGTTGTTTCGATTTGCAAAAAAAAAAAAAAAAAAAATTAAACCGAACCACGAACGTCAAAGAGATTTTTACAAGACCCAGGTAAACGCTACAGTACGGTAAATAGTAAATATTGTTTTAAAATGACGAGTTGCTTTTCAAAAATGATTTAAGATCGCCGACGTCAAATAGATTTTAGACGACTTGGATAAAAGCTACAGTACGGTAAATGATGTTTTTAAATCTTGATTTGCCTTTTAAGAATTGTTTAACTGATCGTTTGTTCCAGATTTTTGTCATTTTTGCAATTTTGTTCGCAAGGCCGCTCCAATTTTGATCAACCGGTCGCCATGTAGGTCATCAAGTCATGTGAAGTGTCTGCAAAAATTATATGCGTGTGTACACGCACACAAGAAAATGGAAAGTTTTTTGCTTCTAAAAGCAAATATATTGTTTATTTGAATAAAAGTTTTGACTCCAAAAGCTAGTTGTGGTTGGGTGGTTCGACTGCACACATCATGTAAACAACAATTCCTAACATAAAAATATAGAGCCATTACAATATGAAATACATCGTGCTTATTTCAGTTTGCGTATCGGCAAGAGCTATCCAATATTACAACGTTTAGATAGTATGAATAGCTAATGTGCTTTTCAAGCAAGTTTAACTCGGAATTTGGTAGATCTAACATTTCTATTTTCTACTACTACAAAATCTGGCTGCCTTTCTTAGACCCCTGTAAAACTTTTATTTTAACAAGTCTCAATATATATAAGAAAGGTTTAGCATACAGCAAAGTTTTATGCTAAGACAAAGTGCGTGGGTTGTTTGATATTTTTTTTGTTTTGCTGGATGCCGAAACTAAACACAGGCGTGTGCCTTCAAAATGCACACCCCCACGGAGTCATCGGGTTGAGATGGCACATGCATAACAGAGTTTACTGCGGAAGATACTAAGGCCGATCGAAAATAATTTTGCATCGCTGTCATAGGTAAATCCTTTCCAGGTTTACTTTCCACCGCATTTTGAATTGTTGAGGTTCCAAATACATTTCCTTTTTTAACGACAGTGAAACTAGGAATAGCCCAGTATGCTGACAATGATAAATAATTTGATTCAAAGTGTACGTACTTAGCGACCCTCTTACTGGCATATTGGCTAGAGGGGTAAAAAACTGGAGTTGGTTGAGAATATGTTAAAGAAAACCCAAAAAGAAATGCTTTATCGCAATAAAGCGGACACTTTTTCTTTGTTGGGAAGTCTCTGTAGTAAAACAAGAATAAAAAATATCTATATACTTAAAGGAAACGAAAAGAAACAAAACCTTTACGTGGCCCTACTAAGACTTCCTTTTGCGTTAGAAGAGGCTGATTCATTTGAATGTCATTTTCTCTATATTCTCTAGGGATGTCATCGGGACGCACGCGTGGGTGGTTCAGCTATGTCACGGATTCATTGCTTAAGCACGTTCGCGCCCAAAATCTTCCCACGTTCAGATTGTTTTTCCAAACTGATGCAGTAGTTAGATAATGAGCAGCAAAAAAAAAAAACAACAACAAAAACAAAACAAAACAAAACAAAACCAAAAGGGGGGTTACCGTGCTCGTTTCGGAGATAAAGAGTATTGGAAATGTGTTCTTAGAATCTTTGGTCAGGTAAGGCGAAATCGGCTTTGTTGCTTCAAGGAATGAAGTAAGTTTCGTAGAGGACGCAGATTTGTTAATTTCATCGGACATAGGCCTATTAAGTATATTTTTGTTAGGAAACTCTAATATCATAATATAGTGCTGGTTGTTAGGCAATACCTTATACGCAAAGGAGGATGCTAATATACCTGCTTGCGTAGGAAAATTGGATCATATTTAAGTAGAAATAAAGCCAAAAGGTCTTGTTAGCAGGAAACAAGTTAATATTTTAAAGAACAACACAACACTTTTAAGTTTCAAAAGACATGATTCGGCATCCCTGATGCCATCCTCAGTTTAAGGAATAAGTTACAACAAAGCTATTTATATACAAAAGAGATTAGAATTGTAAATGAAAATGTCCAATCACGCTTGTTTTATTGTCACTCTTGCTTATACATTTTCATTTACAATTCTAATCACTATTGTATATAAATAGCTTTGTTGTAACTTTTTCCTTCAACTGAGGATGGTATCAGGGATGCCGAAACATGTCTTTGAAACTTAAAAGTGTTGTACTGTTCTTTAAAATATCGAGCAGAAATAGCAATAAAATTAAAACTTATCACGTTCAGTGAATTTTTGTTTTGTTTTTGAATAAAATGCAGAGAACCAAAAAAGGAAGTGGTTTATCTATAAAAAGAATGGGGTAACCGTGCATTTCAAGAGAGTTAAGCACGTACAGATACAAAAATACCCACCACCACTGTATTTGTCTATAGTAAGGATGTGCACGAGCAATTAGTGCGAACGTCCTTAGGATATAAAGGCGTTCATTTTAAGAGACGTCTGGCTGACGCTTTTCACTGCTGAGTTTAAATATCATAAAACCGAAACATTCTTTATTTTCCTTAAGACTAACCACAACGTGAGTACCTTGCTGATATTGTTATTTTATGTCAATGTAAATTAGTTTTTCTTATCTACTCTGAAGAGGGAACCCAATAATAACTAGAAATAGTTCCCACTCAGGTCATTTGGGGTAAATTCAAAAATGAAGGGGTGTGGTCTATCTCAGCAAGCATGCAACCTATGAATACGAAATCAAGCAAAGAGATGAAACTTGTTACGAAGGCTCATTTTGATTAAGACACACATATATAGGGGGATCAGTTACACGTTTTTGCCTAGTTTTAAGCATTGTTTTTGTGATTTAAGCCTTTATTACCTATCTCAGTTTTTACCCCTTTCATATCGTTGCGTTGGCATCGTTAATGACAAGTTAGCAGTATCACCAAAGTTTGAACCAAACTTTCTGCCAAAATCGAAACCAAAGCGACCCCCACTATTTGTTTTGAAGTAATCTCTTCTACACATCCTTTCAGATTCTCTTAAAGTTGCTTGATGCTTCGCGGCATGGTTCTTCACAATCTCTTCACAAATCTGTACAGGTTTGTGAACTGTACATGAAATTATTGCTTAGTAATTGTTTCCTTGGTAACAATGACGTCAATTAGTGCTCACGTGTGTCATCACACGTTTAAGTTGTTTATTACATCATTGGATGTGTGGGAAAGCGTCCTTTGGAGTTAATGCCAATATTATGATATACCAGAAAACTGTCCCAAAGCATTTGATCTTTTTTTTCATTCGCTTGTTTTGGAGGCTACATGTTTTTTTTTTCAGAAGGAAACAAAGGCTCAAAAAGTTTTGAAATGAAAAATTTGTTGTTGAACCGTTTTGGAGGTACATTTGTTTTTGTTTTTGAGATTCTATGAATTCAATTAGAGCACTAAACATAGTTTTAAGTTGTTTGCTTTGTATATGATCAAGCGTTAAACCGCATATCAATTCGTTATACCTTTTCTGTAAATAACACTCTTTGTTTGTGGGAGCCTTCGAGCAAGCTTTATTTGGGGTGAAGTTTTTGTTTTCTTTCGCCTGCTGGCAAATCGGGCAAATATATTCAGTCTCATAAGACGAAATTTTCATAAGCACACGGCAGTCCTGGCAAAAATAGATTTCTGGTTTTATACGATAGTCGACCGTTTCCGTAAAGTGTTGACATTTAAAGCAAAAGTTTTTGTTCTTTTTTTATTTCGTAACAGAGTTGCGTGGTTTGGGATTCACAGCATTAACAGGGTTCTGACTTGAACGGGCCTCTTGAAGCGCTTGTACCACATCTATAGAAATGTCTTAAGCTTCCCTCAGCCATTCAGGAGCTAGTATTTAGATTACAAAAGACGCAAGGAAGAAAACGCTCGCAAGCATTTCTGTAAATTTTCTATATGTTTAATAGCCTCTACACATTCTAAAAATAAAGAAATCTTAGTGACAATAAAATAACAGACAGTATATTTAACCTTATACTTCGAGAAGTAGAAAAGTATCGCCATTTGACATGTGCACGTCATTATGTATGCAAGCTTGGCTCTGGAAAGTTCTTGGGAAAAAAACCTTAGACATAGCTGTGATCAAGCCATTGTTCCATGCTAAATATCACGAGCCTTTTTGTTTGTTTGTTTGTTTTTTTAAGTAAAGAACAATAGTTTTGCATGTGATAAACAGTAGATTTCATACCTTTGCGCCATAGGTAAAATGTATTCCTTTGCGCCGTAAAAATTGTTTTTTTTTTTCAAGATTCAAAGTTGTTGTCAAGGCCGTATTTTTCTATGGCGCAAAGGGGTGTATTTTTAATGTGGTTACTGATGCATTTCATTGACGTCATTACTATGAGAGGTTGTAATTTTTCCTCTCGAGAGATCGCGGCCCATGTCCGGTCGAATCAAAATAAACAGTGCACAGTGCATCACGGTAAGTGCCAATGGGTTTTTAAAAAAATTAAAGCGTTCATCACTGATAACAGGCGTCTGGCTGATGCCTTACACTGTTAAGTTTAACCGTCATAAAACTGAAACATTCTTTATTTTCCCTGAGACTAACCACAACGTGAGTACCTTGCTGATATTGTTATTTTATGTCAATGTAAATTAGTTTTTATTATTTACTATGAAGAGGGAACCCAGTTATGACTAGAAATAGTTCCCACTCAGGTATATTAAAGTGCACCTAACCCCAAAAAATAACTAAAATAACTCTTTGCACCTGTTCGAAAAGCATTACGCCTTTTTTTTTATGAAATCCCCCTCAGTCTTGAATTTTTATAGGCTGTAAAAGTTACGAAATCTAGCCATCATCTGGTACACGACCGAGCTAGTGAGGGCATGGGTCCATTCTGGATTTGACATCACAAACTAATTTGCATCTCCTTAAGTCTTTGCAAACATGCATGCAAAGCAGTTTGTGACGTCAAATCAAGAATAGACCCATGCCCTCACTATCTCGGTCGTGTACCAGATGATGGCTAGATTTCGTAACTTTTACAGCCTATAAAAAGTCAAGACTGAGGGGGATTTCATAAAAAAAGGCGTAATGCTTTTCGAACAGGTGCAAAGAGTTATTTTAGCGTAAAAAATATTTTGGGGTTAGGTGCACTTTAAGGACTGAGTCATTTGAGGTAATAAAAAATAGATTTTGAAAAACATTTCAACAAGAAAATCAACATATTCCACATACCACATTCCACTTTTGATAATGATGACATGAAGCCATCGAGACGTCGTTACATTTTTATCGTTCGTTTGAGGTAAATTCAAAAATGAAGGCGTGTGGTCTATCTCAGTAAGCATGCAACCTATGAATACGAAATCAAGCAAAAGAGACGAAACTTTTTACGAAGGCTTATTTTGATTAAGACACACATATATAGGGGAAGGGGGGGGGGTTCTGTTACACTTTTTTGCCTATTTTGTAAGCATTATTTTTATAATTTAAGCCTTTATTACCTATCTCATTTTTCACCCTTTTCATATTGTTGCATTGGCATCGTTAACCAAAGCGACCCCTCTATTTTTTTTGAAGTAATCTCTTCTACACATCCTTTCAGTTTCTCTTAAAGTTGCTTGATGTTTCGCGGCATGGTTCTTCATAATCTCTTCACAAATCTGTACAGGTTTGTGAACTGTCAAAAATTATTGCTTAGTTATCGTTTCCTTGGTAACAATGTGTCGAACTATCGGCCTATCTCTATTTTACCTATACTCAGTAAAATTCTTGAGAAAGCTGTGCATTCACAGTTGTACCAGTACTTAGTTACGAACAATCTACTCACAAGGAAACAGTTTGGATTCAGGAAGGGGCTTTCTACTTTCTCTTTGACATCATTTGCCGATGAAGTCTTATTGAATATGGAACAAGGTAAACTATGTGGGGCCGTGTTTTTGGATTTAACCAAGGCCTTCGACACTGTGGACCACGGAATTCTGTTACATAAGCTTTCAGAGATTGGTTTATGTGAGAACTCGCTTCACTGGTTTCGCTTTTACATTACTGACAGGAAACAGCGCACATGTTGTGGGAATGAGTTGTCTGTTGAGTTACCAGTCACCCACGGGGTTCCTCAGGGAAGTATCTTGGGCCCCCTGCTATTTGTCATCTACATCAACGATTTGCCAAGCGTTCTAGATGCCTGTCAAGCGTCACTCTATGCAGACGATACGGTGATCTACTACTATGGTTCTTCCTCCCAGAAGCTGACTGACAAGCTCAATCAAGACCTTCTGGCGGTGGCGAAACGGCTGAACGAACATAAATTAACACTGAATCTGGACAAAACGAAATGTATGCTCATAGGCAGTAACAGGAAACTAGAAAGCAAAGTTGCTCTAACTGTGTCAATTTTTGATCATTATGTGAACGATGTTACTTGTTTTAAGAGCGCCTGTCTGTAAAAATCAGACAAAATCAAAATTCCGCGGCAAGAGTGGAAAATTCGATTTCTTTCATATTTTAATGTTGGATAGGTTAGGGTATAACTAAAATCACTGGATACTTTTTTTGGCAAAATATCCTTTTATTTCAAAGAAAAAATGCAAATAACGAACTGCCGTTAAAATCGCCATTTGAAGCAGTAAATTATGACATCAATTTGAGGCGTCCGCGTGCAAAAACAAATCCCTCTGTGGTCTTTTAAACACTCAATTTTACTTTTGCAATCTCTCAAGAGCTTCAAAACTGCTTTTGGTAGAAACTGCGTACAGTATGTTGCCCAGTTTTCGTACGGGCCCAGTTTTCGTACAAAAAGAACTTTATTTGAATATTTTCGTCGGTCATTTAAATCTTCGTCAACCGAAGAATTCCAAAAGTAAAAGGAACATCTCAGCTATAAATTGCCGGTTTTGCCAGGCTTTTTGACGAAGAAGCAGGTCAGTGCGGACAATTTCTTTCGAGGTGAGTAAAAGTTTAGCGGCTAATATTTGCACTTTTCACTGCACAGTAAAGGTATTGTAGATGAACAAATAGCCCGTTTTGCTGGTAATTTTGCAAGGAACTTCATGATTTTTGGACAGACGATAGACAAAAGGTGAAAGTGAATGGAAAAATTTTCAACGCCAGCTTAAATTTAACTGCTCCTGAATTTTAGCGGTGAGAATCTTCGCATACATTTTGACCTACTGTGCCAGTTTTCGTACACTTAGCTGCGCCTTTCTCAAAACCTATTTTTAAATAAGTTAAAGAACTGAATTTTAAGCTTTACTGTTCGAAAACTAATAGGTCGCAAGTGCAGCAAAGATTACACAACAATCCTTGCAAAGTACGATACACTACATGTATTTGTTGTGGTATAACAGCGACGCTTTACATCCAGGTCACGCAAAGGTCACGAATATTTAATAAACGTAATCCCACGCGAACAATCTAAATCGTCAAATAATTAACTAAGGTAGATGTCTACGCATAGAATGTTGACATACACCGTGAAATATCGTTAGCTTACCGGTTTTACTGATTTTTTCACTCCGTTGCGATTCTAATAAACATTTACAAAAGAAGGTAAGAAAAGCAAGCGTAAGCAGAAACGGAAGGAAAGAGTTTGCTATTCTAAAGGCGTAAGCGGAAATGGAAGGAAAACGTCGAATCTTATACAGGCCTTTTCTTAAGAGTTGTAATGCGCGGAATAGTAACCTGTCAACTACCTTTACCAAGGCAGTAAATGACGTACGACACACAAGGATTGAGCGTAAGAAAAGCCGCCCAAAAGTGAGGGACCAAAAAATCAACGCTGCAGGATCGATTAAACATCCACCCCCCGAATAACCATTTGCTTTGTACACCAAACATTGGTCGCTAAGCCGATATTTATTCACAAACCGAAGAGAAAACACGATAAGCACTCAGCAGGGTGGCTGACACATCAGTTTGCGTCGAGCGTTTTCGTGGAGAAATGTTGTTTTGTCGATGTACGAAAACTGGGCCAGGTGTACGAAGACTGGGCAACTTAGGAGTTTTGGGGAAAATGGCATAATTTTGAACGTACGTCGATCAAGAGGCCAATCGTGTTATATATTGAAGGTAAGTAAATGGGCTATCTTTAATAGAAATTTCAGAAATTTTCGTCTCACAGACGAAAAGATATAGCGATTACAAACTAAAGTGTACGAAAACTGGGCAACACACTGTATACAAGTATACATTTCTCATCAGGAAAAGTACTTCGTGAATTAAATTATTTTTCACCATGTGCTAAACCTCCAAATCGATTCAGCTTCTGGCTGTTGAATTAAGAAAAGATGTTCTCGGGATTGCTGCCAAAACGTCTTTGGGCAAATGATTGAGAGCGACGCGAGAGCTTTTCAAAGTTCGTTAAAATGCAGGTTATTTGACCCTTCTTGGCAACATTCCATTCGCGAGTCACGCACATATTTTAATGTGTTTCGACCCATATGAGATCGAAAACGTCAAACAGAAAAACAGTTCGAAATGCTCTTACCTCATTTGCTGTAGAGGACAGGTCCAGAGGCCAGTTCCGAATGATTCTCTTGCCGTTCGTCGTATTTTGGTCCTGTTGATGACGTCCAATGAACACCGCCAACTGGGTCAGTGTATTGTAAGCGGTCGAACAGCTCAACATCAACCTTTCTTACAAAACGTTCGACATCTTTCTTCACTGTGACATCTTACTCAACGGTTCAGTTGCTGGTCAGTGTTGCTTAGTTGGCAATACACAAAAAGGTTTTTATCACTACATGTCGCCGCTAACGTGGCCAGAGTTCTATCTAGAGCCGCGTCACGCAATGCAAATCATTGGAATGGACATTTCACTAGGGGGTAGGGGAAGGGCAAAATCTGCTCTGATTCTTTTTAAACGGCTCAGGTTTCGAGAAAGGGCAGGAACTAGTAATGGACCAAAAATACGAAACAAAATTAGTGCTACATTTAGGCACCTCAACCTCCCGTGTCAGAATGCAGAAAAAGTAGTCACCCCTCGGCGTGAGTTGTAGGCATGCAAATAACAATGTTCGAACACGAAAATTAGCTCATAAGAGTACGTGTTCTAGCTTAAGTTAAAAACCTCTTCAAAACGTCGAGTCCAGAACATTAAAATCGTTTTTATCAGGGAAATTGCGATGTGACTAACTAGTTTGTGCTTATTGTTTTGGCTTAGAGGGGGGACCTCGGACATTTTTTCACAAATCATACATCTTTACATACATGAATTGCTTCGTTACACAGAAGACGGTTGTTGTTGGTTCCATTTTCTTGTTATCGGAGTTTGTGGTTACAACACCAGACGAATCAAAAGCTTGAAAACAATTGTTCCCTTACTTTCATGCACCAAGAATACCCAGGCCCGTAGAAGGGGGAGGGGGGGGGGGGGGGGCTAGAGCCCCCAGAATTTTTGGAAGTTGAAAAAACATAACAATAAATGAGCCAAAAAAATATATAATTAAAACGAATTAATGTGCAACGAATAGTCTTAAATGCTGATGCTAAAAGTTCCTTTTATAATTTTACAACCTTTAACAGGGTTTGACATCTGTTGAGTCACTAGCCACCGGGCAAGTGGGCTTCAAAAATCTATTAGTCCACCGCACATTTCAGTCGCCCAGGTTCCTTACCAATGTATTTCTTCACCCATATCACCTTGACCCTGGCAGTATAGCTTTACTGTGAAGGACCTCAACGCCTTTAATAGTAGCCTGCGTAGCAAGCGTTTCCGTAGGGTTTTCCGCCCGTTCGAGGCGATTTTCGCTTTTTGGCGGCGCAGAAATTAGGGCGAACGCAACACTGATGGAAGCTGCGCGCGTTCAAGAAGCGAAAAATGCTTCAAACCTGCGGAAAGCCCTACGGAAACGCTTGCTACGCAGGCTACTTTAATAGCTAAGCGACTGCTGTGTATTTGCTACAAGCTTTAAGCTCATCATGTTGTTTTAAAACAAGTCTAAGGAACAAAACTATTTTTATCTCACCAATCGAGTGATAAAAGTTACGTAAACGTTTACGAGAGTTAGGTAAAACAGGTCCGAAATTCGTAGCTTGGCTGTCGAAATGTTTCAATTTTAACAAACCTTGTAACTTTAAGGGCACTTTTTTAAAACTGATGCTATAAATCTGGTGGATGTTGCCAACAACTTTGTCGGCGAAAAAGCAAACAGGAAGCAGCTTTTTGGCAAATTGTCAACGAACGATATCCCCAAAAAGGTGTCGTTTTTGACGAAATCGACACAAACTGTGGCATTGTGAACAGAGTTAGTATCTATGTGAGTGTGTATTTTGAAGGGGGGGGAAGCTTTGACTAGGCCAATTTGCTCGCAGCATTTATTTCAGCCTTGGTACGGGCCTGATACCACAAGTTACAAGTCAGTTTTTACAACGAACGCTTGAATACAATAACGATATGTCCCAGCCATCGTGCAAAACTTAGGATAGTGTCTAGCAGAAGCTGCAGCACAAGGGGCCGGGTCCCGGGTCACGGTAAGGAAAAGGAGAGTGGCCAAAAAGTGAAAGAGGACTGGGGAAAAAGGGATCTGAAGTTATTTTACGCGAGACTGGTTCACTTGTAAAAGTTGGATCAGGTGAGTTTTATATTCGCTTGTGGTCTATCCGAATATTAGCCAGGTTATCGATGGAAGCCTCACTCTTCTCTTCGTCCTCATTAAGGTGTATGTAGAACGTGAAAGAGGTAAAAGACATTTAAGGGCAAGATGCTTGACGTATTTCTGTTGTGATATCCTCATATCCATTATGATAAGTATGCTGGTTGCTGTGAGAGATCTCGCTCACTGGGAACCTGTCTCAGTAAGATTCGTAAACAGAAATTCAGGAAAAGAACCTCATTTTTTGATACCATGGTTACGTGCCATATTTCACAGTCTTCAAACAGCACTGGCGCGCTGTTAGAAGCCCCACTCATTAGTCAGGACACACTAATGTAGACTATGTGAAACAACTGACAAGAGAGCACAGTTAAAAACTTCGATCGCACCCATTTGTTATGAAGAGAGAACCCTTCCTGTCCAAAAGTCCATCCAACCCTTTAACAGCGAGCTGACTTTCACTCCTGATATAACTGTGCCTTGTACCGGTCCTGTGTCAGCTGAGAACCAGCAGACTGACACCAATGTAGAATACCCGCTCGTCAATTAACAAAAGGGAGCCCTTTGTAATTATAGGTTTTCCCCGTATTAAAGTTGGGTCTAGTTAATAATAGCGCCACTTCTGTTGCACCACTCAGCTGTAAGCTTGTACAACGGTTGGAATTGCGTTTCAGACTACTGGGGTAGCAAATACAATTTTTAATGGTTGTAACAAGGCTGGTAATAAGTAAGAAAGGCACACAATGCCATTAAAACCACGAATAATCCCTGCAATTAACACTGTATGTTATTTTACTTCACCTCAAAGGTTTTACCCTTCCCCTACCCCCTAAAATGCCTTTGATACGCATTGCGTGACAAACCAAATACGCACGCGGCGCTATCTACGTTTGGTCCCAATTTAGCAGTCAAATCTGATAATGCTTTTGTGCGCTGAAAACTGAGCAACACTCGTATTAAATCTACTGAACCGTTGAGTAAGGTGCTGTAGTGCAGAAAGACGTCGAACGCTTTACAAGAAAAGATGGTGTCGTTGAGCTGTTCGACCGTTTACAATTAAGTTGACCTAGTTGGCGGTGTTCATTCGGTTCATTGGACGTCATCAGCAGGACCAAAATACGACGAACGGCAAGAGAATCACACGAAAATGGCCTCTGGTCCTGTCCTCTACAGCAAATGAGGTTAGAGCGTTTCGAAGTGTTTTTCTGTTTGACGTTTTCGATCTCATAAGGGTCGAAGAACACATCAAAATATGTGCGTGACTCGCGAATGGAATGTTGCCAGGAAGGGTCAAAAAACCTGCATTTTAACGAACTTTGAAAAGCTCTCGCGTCGCTCTCAATCATTTGCCCAAAGAAGGTTTTGCAGCAATCCTGAGAACATCTTTTCTTAGTTCAACAGCCAGAAACTGAAACGATTTGAAGGTTTAGCACATGGTGAAAAATAATTTAAATCACAAAGTACTTTTCCTGATGAGAAATGTATACTTTCGAAATTAAATTATTTCAAACACAAAGAACAACGCAGTTTCTACCAAAATCATTTTTGAAGCTCTTGAGAGATTGCAAAAGTAGATTTGGGTGTTTTAAAGACGACAGAGGGATTTGTTTTAAGCACGCGAACGCCTCAAATTGTTGTCATAATTTACTGCTTCAAATGGCGATTTTAATGGCAGTTCGTTATTTGCATTTTTTCTTTGAAATAAAAGGATATTTTGCCAAAAAAAGTATCCAGTGATTTTAGTGATACCCTAACCTATCTAACATTAAAATATGAAAGAAATCGAATTTTCCACCCTTGCCGCGTTATGTTTGATTTTTACAGACAAGCGCTCTTAAATATCTTGGAATTTTAATATCGGCTGATTTTACCTGGACAAATCATGTCGAATACATGGCAGGAAAAATTAACCAAAGGCTTGGCCTACTTAGGCGCATTAAGCATTTATTCCCGTTTAGGACGCGCATTCTTTTTTATAAAAGTCTTGTCATGCCCTTATTCGAGTACGCAGATCTTGTTTGGAGTGACAAGCATAATGTAACGTTAATGTCTAGCCTACAAGTTTTGCAAAATAAGGCGGCTAAAATAATTTTAGATCGACCGCTGTTTTCATATGCGTCGCATGCATTAGCGACTCTGAAGTGGATACCACTAGAGAAAAGGCGTTTCCAGCGAAGATGTGTGCATGTATACAAATGTCTAAATCGGCTTATAAATCATGAATTGACTTTAGTAACACAGCAACATCAGCATAATTATAACACCAGACATAAAGTCAATCTTAGACTCCCCTGCGTTAGAAGGAATTGGGGAAAACAAAGAACTGCCTATCACGCTGTAAATGATTTTAATTCTCTCAGTCAGATAATACGAGACTCTGCCAATGTAAATATATATTTTTAAGCGACAGGTTTTTAATTATTTAATTTAAGTGTATTAGAAATTTCATATTTTTAGTCCTCTATTTTTTTTTTATATTCAATGTAGATATTTTTAGTTTTTAGTATTAATCTTTGAGGTCCTTTTCGAAAACCACATGTAAGTGAAAAAGTTTCCTCAATAAAGATTATAATTATTATAATTATTATTATCATTATTATTATTATTATAACAATAACGTCAATTAGTGCTCACGTGTGTTATCACACGTTAAAGTTGTTTATTACATCATTGGGTGTGTGGGTGAACCCCCTTTGGAGAATATGCCAATATTATGATATACTGTCCCAAAGCATTTGATTTTATTTATTCGTTTGTTGTGGACGCTGAACGTTTTTTTCTGAAGGAAACAAAAGCTCAAATATTTTTGAAATGAAACATTTGTAGTTTAACCGTTTTGGAGGTATATATATATATATTTTTGAGATTCTATGAATTCAACCAGGGCATTAAACATAGTTTTAAGTTGTTTGCTTTGTATATGATCAAGCGTTAAACCGCATATCAAGTCGTTATACCTTTTTTGTAAATAATACTCTTTGTTTTTGTTTCCTTTCACCTGATGGCAAATCGGGCAGATATATTCAGTCTCATAAGATGTAATTTTAAGGTTTATTTTTTTACTTGTTTAGTTACGTAATAGCTGAATTTTTAGACCTAAAATTTTTATTGTGATGGTTGCCCTTCGGCTGACAAATTAGGCAATTCTTTTTGTGAAGACCTCTGACTAGTTATTTGTAATGTTTTGTAACCTTTGTTTGTTCATTCCATTAGCAGCTTTTGTAAATCCTTTAAATATAATGTAATGTTATGTAATCTTTGGCTGAAAAATTATGTATTATTGTTTACTTTCTGCGACCTTTGACAAGTTACTTGTAATGTTTTGTAATCGTAACCTTCATTAGCACTATTTCATTAGCACTTTTTGTAAATCCATTCATTATTACGTGACCTTAAGACTTCGCAATCTACCACCCTTTGTACGCACACACACACACACACACACACACACACATATATATATATATATATATATATATATATATACTCGTTGAAGGAAAGCGAGGACGGACAACTTCTGACGATTAAAAAGTTAAAAAATTTAATAAAAAATAAAAACGTTTCGGTCTTAGACCTTCATCAGTTACATGAAAAATTAAACTTAACAAATCTACCTAAATAAGATTACAGAACAAAACAAGACGCAAAATACAATTCAACGCTATGAGTTACGTAACCGACGTGATTATAACAATACTAAAACGAGGATAAGTGACGCTAACATTCAAATATAAAAACAATGTAGTACAACGATTATATAACGAAAAAAGGAAAAATAAACAATACTAACAATTAAACGTAATTACAAGGTGTAGATACAGGTACAACACTAGATAAATGAACGATACAAGGCAAAAATATAACAAAAGACCGGAAATATGCTGCTATAAAAATAAATAACAAAAGATGACAGATAAGACTAAAAACTAAAAACTGCTAATTCAAAAAAGATGACATTTGCAAAGCGGCAAAAGAAAGGGCAGTCAAAAGGAAAGCAACCTACGTTTACGCAAACATGGATCATACCAAAATCCCAAATCGAGGCCTTTGGAGCCCCAAAGGGCCGATAGACAACAAAATCCCTGGGGGGGCCTTAAACAATAATGACCGTAATAAGTTCCCCGAACAGGGCCTTTGAGTATACCCAACACCTAAGAGGCTGACAAAATCCAAGAAAAGGGCCTTTGAACGGCCATATATCGCAAACAAAGAATCGCAAAAAAGAAAATTAATTATAACAAATTCTATTCCTAGAATGAAATTCTTTTCTTTTATTTAAACCATGGGGTGCCAAAGAGAATAGCTGAGCACTCCAATAAGCCTCCTTTGTAATTAAAAGCCTGTCGATCTCATCCGAGTTGTTTGGGGCCTGCACCTGATCAATACATTGAAACGAAAAATCATCTAAAATGTGTGAAGTTTTGTTGAAATGCACTGCTACTTCACAAGTTGTTTTGTTTGTGAGCATAGCAGACTTGTGATTACGAAACCTAATTCGAAAATCAGTGGTTGTAGATCCTATGTATTGCAAACGACATTTCTTGCAAGAAACCAAATAAATCACATTTTTAGAATCACAAGAAAGTCTTGAATGAATGGTGTATTTTTTGCCCGTCTGCAAGCTAAGAAATGATTTGGATTCAACAAAGAAATTTCGACAAAGATCGCATCTATTCCTTTCGCATTTGAAACAGCCATTGCTTTGTTGAATTGTTTGTCCCTCGTCGGCGGTTTTAAAACGAGATGGTGCCAATAATTCTTTAAGATTTTTTGACCTACGAAAAGATGGTATGATAGAGCCTGGAGGGAAAAGTTCTTTTAATTTGGGGTTGGATTGTAAAATCAACAAATGCTTTCTAATTATGTTGCCCACGTTCGGTAAATTTGGATTAAATGTCCATACGAATGGAAATAATTTCTTCGCTTCTTTTCCACGTGTCCTGAGTAAATCATTTCTAGAAATGGCGGAGGCTTTGGAGAATTGATCATTGACTAATTTAGAGGGATAACCCTGGTTAACAAGGTATCCTTTGTACTCGGCTGTTCTCTTGGCAAGGAAAATTTCTTCAGAGCAATTTCTTTTCAATCTTGTGGCTACTCCAAAAGGAATAGCCTTGAAGACATGCTTGGGATGGCAGCTGGAAGGTGGAAGATATAAATGACTGTCTGTAGGTTTAGAATAAACGTCAGTCCTAATAAACCCATCGACAAGGTGTAGAGTAAGGTCTAGTACATGAAGCTCGTGCTCAGAAAAAACTAACTCGAATTTAATAGTAGGGTATAGAGAATTAATGTACTCAGTAAATTGATGTAAGGCAGGAAGGCCTTGCTGCCAAAGATCAAAAACGTCGTCACGATATCGCCACCACAGGGACGGCTTTATCGGACCGGAAAATTTAGCTCTAAGATCAATTTCGCCCATGGCTAAATCGGCATAACTACAAGCATTCTTCGGACCCATAGCCGTGCCATGGATCTGAAGAAAGAAAAACACGTGGAAAAGAAGCGAAGAAATTATTTCCATTCGTATGGACATTTAATCCAAATTTACCGAACGTGGGCAACATAATTAGAAAGCATTTGTTGATTTTACAATCCAACCCCAAATTAAAAGAACTTTTCCCTCCAGGCTCTATCATACCATCTTTTCGTAGGTCAAAAAATCTTAAAGAATTATTGGCACCATCTCGTTTTAAAACCGCCGACGAGGGACAAACAATTCAACAAAGCAATGGCTGTTTCAAATGCGAAAGGAACAGATGCGATCTTTGTCGAAATTTCTTTGTTGAATCCAAATCATTTCTTAGCTTGCAGACGGGCAAAAAATACACCATTCATTCAAGACTTTCTTGTGATTCTAAAAATGTGATTTATTTGGTTTCTTGCAAGAAATGTCGTTTGCAATACATAGGATCTACAACCACTGATTTTCGAATTAGGTTTCGTAATCACAAGTCTGCTATGCAAACAAAACAACTTGTGAAGTAGCAGTGCATTTCAACAAAACTTCACACATTTTAGATGATTTTTCGTTTCAATGTATTGATCAGGTGCAGGCCCCAAACAACTCGGATGAGATCGACAGGCTTTTAATTACAAAGGAGGCTTATTGGAGTGCTCAGCTATTCTCTTTGGCACCCCATGGTTTAAATAAAAGAAAAGAATTTCATTCTAGGAATAGAATTTGTTATAATTAATTTTCTTTTTTGCGATTCTTTGTTTGCGATATATGGCCGTTCAAAGGCCCTTTTCTTGGATTTTGTCAGCCTCTTAGGTGTTGGGTATACTCAAAGGCCCTGTTCGGGGAACTTATTACGGTCATTATTGTTTAAGGCCCCCCCAGGGATTTTGTTGTCTATCGGCCCTTTGGGGCTCCAAAGGCCTCGATTTGGGATTTTGGTATGATCCATGTTTGCGTAAACGTAGGTTGCTTTCCTTTTGACTGCCCTTTCTTTTGCCGCTTTGCAAATGTCATCTTTTTTGAATTAGCAGTTTTTAGTTTTTAGTCTTATCTGTCATCTTTTGTTATTTATTTTTATAGCAGCATATTTCCGGTCTTTTGTTATATTTTTGCCTTGTATCGTTCATTTATCTAGTGTTGTACCTGTATCTACACCTTGTAATTACGTTTAATTGTTAGTATTGTTTATTTTTCCTTTTTTCGTTATATAATCGTTGTACTACATTGTTTTTATATTTGAATGTTAGCGTCACTTATCCTCGTTTTAGTATTGTTATAATCACGTCGGTTACGTAACTCATAGCGTTGAATTGTATTTTGCGTCTTGTTTTGTTCTGTAATCTTATTTAGGTAGATTTGTTAAGTTTAATTTTTCATGTAACTGATGAAGGTCTAAGACCGAAACGTTTTTATTTTTTATTAAATTTTTTAACTTTTTAATCGTCAGAAGTTGTCCGTCCTCGCTTTCCTTCAACGAGTTTTAATTCCATGCAGTGAGGCTTGGACTGTGAATCTTTGATCCTCCTGACGCAGTGGCATTCTTTGTTGGCCTGAGGCAACCATTAACTGTTTTATATATATATATATATATATATATATATATATATATATATATATATATATATATATATATATATATATATAAAAAACAGTTAATGGTTGCCTCAGGCCAACAAAGAATGCCACTGCGTCAGGAGGATCAAAGATTCACAGTCCAAGCCTCACTGCATGGAATTAAAACTCGTTGAAGGAAAGGTCTAAGACCGAAACGTTTTTATTTTTTATTAAATTTTTTAACTTTTTAATCGTCAGAAGTTGTCCGTCCTCGCTTTCCTTCAACGAGTATATATATATATATATATATATATATATATATATGATTTTGTAACCGACCCAGCTTTACATAATGGAAGATAGCGTTGTGATACAAAAGAGTCTTCGACCAACGCATTACCTTAAAAATCTGCGTGCGATGAAAGCGGAGCGCGCTGTTAAGCGCATAACCTTTGACCGCACTGAGGCAAACCCTGGTGAGACTTTGTACGTCACAGTGCCCAAGCTAAATAAAAACTAGGTGACTGTCCCGGGTCCCAGGCTCTCTGGCACTGGTTTTCAACCTCAAAGTTGGCGGCCACGCAAATAATTTTCTTGTCCAGAACGTTTCGCGGGCTTTGATGGACAAGTTTGTCGTGAAGTTTTTGGGCACCATTCTTCAAGACACAGTTGGCGACGACACTTACAAAATCTTCGAGGATCTTTTCCTTTGTGAGGATGAGCGAGAAAGTAAGATTTTGAAGGAGATTCAGAGCGAAGATTTGTGCAAGATAAGCTCCAACGTTGGTGACAAAAAAAAAAATCTGGTGTGGCTGCTGAAAATAAAGTGAACGATGTTTACGGTGACAAATATCGCATCCGCCTTGACCACGAAATCCTGACCGACCACGGTGTTTTCTATCCGCAGGCATTATAAAGCGGTCTTATATTTGAGCTGACCCTCGCACCAGCCACTCAAGTCGTTAAGGGCGCTGATGCATCCAAGCTGAATTATAGGCTAGCTAACATTCAGCTAGAATATGAGATGATCCGCAGCGAAGCTTTGGCGGATGAGGCTGACAGCGTTCATAAAAGCTGCAAGGAGTTTACCTATGATTATGTCATGCGGGAAGAAGTGGTCACATTTAAAAAAAGCATCAATCTACGGTTGAACATTCGGGTCAATCCTCAGCGCCGATCACTCAAGGCAATCTTTCTTCTCTTCATTAAACTCTATGCTGAACAGTGAACGGTTCGCCCAAGAGGGTTTACAACAACGGCATCGAGGGTGAGGAGATCAGCCGGTTCTTTGCAATTGCAAATCAGAAAGGAAAAAAGCATCATGACTCTTACAAAGATTTACACAGACAACAAGTTTGGGCTGCTCATCGATATGCGCTCCATGGAAGACAACACTATGCATGGCAGCGGCACCCGTCTTGTGAACACCAAGGACGGTGTGCATCTTGAGATCGAAAGAACGGCCTCTGGCTCTGGAAATGTGAAATGCCACGTGTACACCATCAGCGATGCTTAAATGAAAATTATGAACAGTCAGCTAGAATCTGTGCAGTATTAAATATAATGGACCATAACAACATTCCCTTCAACGCTCTTATTGTTGGGCCAACTAACTCAGGAAAAACAAAATACATTGTTGATGAGCAAGTTTGACTACATTGTGCTAACATACCCAACCTTCGTTCACAATAAAACCTATGACGGTTTTGTGGACAAAGATCCTTACATTTTTGTGGTTAATTGCCAACAGGAAGAGGTTGAAAACTGGCTTAAGCTGGTCAGCTTCTTTTTTTGAGAAAACAAACACGCTTATCATTTTGAACGACTGTGCTACATTAAAAGACGTGAAAGGACGCACAAGCCAGCTGGTATCTCTTGGCTTCAGTGCAGGCGCAGGGATCAGTGTGTGGGTGCTGACACAGCAAATCACCAGCATCGCAAAACCCTTTCGGAAAAACGTGGCGCACTTGTTCTCTTTTACACTCCATCGGGTAAGACCACAAAGGCTATCTTTAAAGATTACGCTGGCAAGCTTTCTCACGAAACGTACCAAGAGCTCATTGCACAACTAAAAAACACAAATTTTCATTCATCGTGTTTAATCACACGCATCCTTATGGAATAAAAATTAATAATATATAGCCATGGCTGACGAACAGGCTGCACTCAATGACGTCATGAACCTGCTTGAGGCACGTCCAGAAAGTTCACCCCCCCCCCCCCATCACTTCCCGTTATTGACACGCCAGCTCAACGTGAAAAAAAGCTAGCCGTGCTTGTTTCCACTGGCAAATATAAAGAGGCAATCGGTGTCCAGCTAACGCATGACCAGGTGAAACGCTTTACGGAAAAGGATGTGGAAAAATACTACAAACGGTACGAGGCCTGCGTAGGCAGCAAGACTACCGAGAGTTTAAAGCAGAGCTTTTTGATGCTTTTTAGCAAGGGAATTGGTATGGTCGTCGAAATTGACGATGTGGAAGTTCTGCGAGAAGACCTCTATCAAGACTACATCATCAACTCGAAATTGTCATCTTTGGCCGTCAATCTTGCTCTGCGCTGCGGTAGACTGCTAGCTGTTGCCAAACGCTGTGTTAATTACAACAAAACATATTTGCACAGCAAAAAAAGTAGAACCTAGAATAGAACCTGACAAAGAACCTGGTGAAGAACCTGGCGGAGAACTTGGCAAAGAACCTTTGAAGGAACTTGAATAAGAACTTTTTTGTAAAATTATAATATATATATATGTATATATTTCAAAAACTCATGAATAATTAATGATCATTTCCACCAATTACATCACGCAAATGAGTCACGTGGATGCTTGTTTAAAACCGGTAATACATCAACAATCTAAAAAGCCTGGTGGCGGCATTTGATTTCAGTCCCAGGGGAAAGCGGGGCTGATTGTAATATACCTCATTACTATTCTTTATATAAAATGTTACCCTCATTAGTATTCTTTATATAAAGAATACTAATGAGGGTAACATTTTATATAACAGAAACAATGCTGTACAGCGTACGAGGAGGATAATTTTCCCCGGTATCTTTGCACACTTCCATTATGAATTTTGTTAACCAAAAATTTAGCGACTCTGCCGTCATATCAAGCACGTCGGTTTCCAAGTCTTGAATTTGTGATGTGTCATTAGTACAACTGCTCGGCTCTTCAGAAGCTTTCTTATTTACTCTTGTTGACTGCCATTCTGAAAAAATCTTCATAGCCCACTTATTGACGGAACGTGTTGACTTTGGTAAGGCATTTTCCAGCAGTTGTTTCTCTTCTTCAGCATTTTTGGGTTTGCGAAACGTCCGCTTTTGCTTCGAAGCCATAATGTTCTCATCGAGCTCACTATTGAATGAAGTTTCCACTATACAAATCATCTAATCTTCTAATTCTTTTCAGATCTAGCAGCATGAACTAGCAGCACGGGAAAATGGTCCGAAGCTCATTAAACAAAACTTTTTATTCTTTTCAAAGACTATAGGAACTACAAAACATGAAAGAATGTCTTTATATTCTGTGAGATCGATTTTGACACTCTCTTGATGAGACTATGGAATAAAGTTATAGCACGGGAAAATGGCACCATTAGTTCATTATTCTATGAGATCGTTTTTTGAAGCCGTTCAATAAACTCGCAGATCGTGTTTTATCGGGTCTAAAACCACTCGGCTACGCCTCGTGGTTTTAAACCCGATAAAACACTCCTGCTCGTTTATTAAACAGTACATATATATATATATATATATATATATATATATATATATATATATATATATATATAGCCATAAAAGCAAACGCCTCCGATGCGCTTGAAGTCACCCCTGAAGAAAAGCTCGCATCTGTCACCACTGACAAAAAAAGAAACAAAGTCAGCTAAAAAGCCCGGTCAGATTGCGGCTGGAAAAATATTAGCGGAACATAACAGACGCAGGCGCATCAAGAAAACAAGCCGCTACTCCTGCCTCAGCAGCATCAGAAGCTAAGGACGCGCCCGCTAATACACCCACTACGGAACAAAACGAGAGCAATAACTCTGGCTATCTTATCCTTGGCGTTGGTGGTTTAATAATCTACGCTTTGGGCATGACAGGACGGAGAAAGCGCGATCTGTAAGTACCTCCTGTTGTCCCATACAATTTCTTAGAAAACTTTTCTGAGAATTTGTGAGGGGTTTGTCAAGCGTATCTAATGAGCGTACCGCAAGGCGTCTTAATCTGCTGCTTGATGATCGAAATGTCACTGAATCAAATGTAAACCAGAACCACGGAGACGTAAGGACAGACTTATACATGTCATGAAGTCATAATAAAACGTGCTTGATTTCCCCATAGAGGAGTGTTACGCATCATTCAGAAGTCATCACCAGACAATCACTACGGAATGAAAACCCATGAAAATCCTGTGAATATATTCATGGTATATTCACAGTATTTTTAAAGGTTTTTCATGGGCTTTTCATGGCTAAATTACCACCAGTTTTTCATGGGTTTTATGCCATGAAAAAGGCATGCCATGGAAATCCCCTGAAAATTGCATTTTTCAGGGCCCATGAAAATTTCAAATGAATCATGAAATTCCCATGAAAAAAACCATTAAAATGAATGTTGATTTTTCAGGGGTTTTTAATGATGTTGAAAAACCCATGAATTAAATGGCATGTGTCCATGCTGTAGTTTCATGGATTTTTCATGGTATGATCCAATTTCATGACCCATGAAAAACCCATGGTTATCCTGTGAATATTGAAATATTCATGCCCCATGAAAATCGTCCAGGCAGGTTCATGGTCTTTTCATGGCATTTTAAAAGACCCATGAAAAAACTAATGCTGCTTGGTTTTAAGTCATTCAATGGGTTTTCATGGGGTGAAACCACCCCATGAAAATTGCATTTAACTTAAGTTAAGGGCACTGTAAAGGTTGTCAGCTGGCCTCCTCAAAACGAAAATTACAGTTCAAGCAATATGATTTTAAAAACTTACCATTTGCTGACTTGTATATCACTATTGGCTCACTCATGACAAAAATGATCCATGTACATCAGTCTTCAATTCATATCACGTTTATTGCTCCCTTTCAGGAGTCCACATAAGGATTAATGTACAGCATAATTTGCTTATTATAAATATAATTAAATATAATATATCAATAATTTTATCTATAATTTGCTTATTATGTATTTTTATAATATATCTGTTAATACATAATCACAAATAGTAGCATTAATTAGTTATTATAAATCATGATAAAATTCCAATTTCTCTATGTTTACCACCATTTTCACTACTACGCGACTTTTCTTTTCAAAACACCTCTGAGCACTTTGCAATACGCTTCCGTCAATCATACCTTATATGGGAAGTGTGTGATGTTACCGCAATTGAATTGAGCTCGAAGGAATAAGGATGGCGCCAAATTATCCCGTAAATTTGCGCTGACGAGTCATATATTGACTAGTAAGAGGCTTTAGAGTCGTTGATGTTGCAAGAATACTTCACGTTTGGTAGATATTTGTAAAGAAATTTCGACATTTCTTCAGAATTAAATACCCGCTCGGTGGATTATCCTATGCGGCGGATGGTAAGCGTGCGTTTAAACTCGCGAATGAGCTAAACCAAAGTGTGGAGTAATAATTCTAGCTTTTCTGACCTGAAAATAGCACACGACATGTTATTCACCACGAGTATAAATCTGGCAATATCCCGAAGTGTACGGGGACGAAATTCAGGAGTGGATAGAGTATGCAACGGGAAAACGAATCATGATCGGCGTGCGATCAACCGATTCGTGAAGAAAATGGGTTTTACAAGAAGAAAGGTACGTATGCCTAGCTGCATGTTTTGGAAGGAACACTGCTAATTCTAATCACCTATCACCTCCGGAATGAATTGAAAAAACAAAATGAAGCATAAGCTTATAATGCGCTTGTAACGTTTGTTGTTCTACGTTTCGAGAATGTAAACATATAACGCTGTGACATGATAGGGAAATTGTTATTTCTACAAGCGGGAACGGGGAATCGAGGAAAATATTTATGCTTACTTTCAAGTTTGCTTCTTCGTTATAACTCAAGACGATTGCCAAAGAACGTCATGAAGGAAACAGGACGATGTATATATTGTCGTAGGATCGCTGAATTTCACCGAGAACAGTTGCTATTTATAGATGAATCTGAGTAGTTCTGATTCATCTGTAAATAGCAACTGTTCTCGGTGAAATTTAGCGATGACCCACGACGATACATCGCCCCATTTCGCTTATGACGTTCTTTGGTAATCACAGTGAGCTATAACGAAGAAGTTAACATGAGACTGTGCTAAAATATTTTCCTTGATATTTCCCCGTTCCCGCTTTAATTTGATAAATAACGATTTTTCAGATTTTTCTTGCTAGCATGTCACAGCGTTGACATTCACGTAGAACAATAAACGTTATAAAGCGCTTATGCTTTGTTTTTCATTCCATTCCTCGGGTGATCCATTCCTTGGGTGATAGGTGACTAGAATTGGCATCGTTTCTTGCAAAAACAATCCAACAAGTCCTACGTACGTTTCTTCAGGTTTCTTCTTGTCAAACCCATTTTCTTCACGAATCGGTTGATTGCACGCCGATCATGATTCATTTTCCCGTTGCATACTCTATCCACTCCTGAATTTCGTCCTCGTACACTTCGGGATATTGCCAGATTTATACTCGTGGTGAATAACATGTCGTATGCTATTTTCAGTTCAGAAAAGCTAGAATTTTTACTTCACACTTCGGTTTAACTTATTCACGAGATTAAACGCAAGCTTACTACCATCCATCGCATAGGATAATCCACCGAGCGGGTATTTAATTCTGAAGAAATGTCGAAATTTCTTTCAAATATCTACCAAACGTGAAGTATTCTTGCAACATCAACGACTCTAAAGCCTCTTACTAGTCAATATGACTCGCCAGCGCAAATTTACGGGATAATTTGGCGCTATCTTTATTCCTTCGAGCTCGATTCAATTGCGGTAACATCACACACTTTCCATATAAGGTATGATTGACGGAAGCGTATTGCAAAGTGCTCAGAGGTGTTTTGAAAAGAAAAGTCGCGTAGTAGTGAAAATGGTGGTAAACATAGAGAAATTGGAATTTTATCATGATTTATAATAACTAATTAATGCTACTATTTGTGATTATGTATTAACAGATATATTATAAAAATACATAATAAGCAAATTATAGATAAAATTATTGATATATTATATTTAATTATATTTATAATAAGCAAATTATGCTGTACATTAATCCTTATGTGGACTCCTGTTAGGAGGGGCTCTTTCATATGAAACTTGTTTTATGGAACTTGTTGTTTTCCTAACATTTGGATTGACGTCCCAGCATTCATGCCAGGCTGTAAATCTGATTCCTGCTACCTACAGAAAGCCAAAGTTTGTTCCAAGCTGTGGTCTTTGGTGCTGCGATGAATCCTTCGGAAAAACTGTCCCAGTCCTCCTGAGTCAGTTATCTCATCCATTCACAACTGCAGTAGACGAAAAACGTCAGATCTGGTTTTTAGATGCTTGAGAAACACTAGTCCTGGAAGCACTACCTTGGACAATATACACCTATCACATGGACACTGAATTTATATTTATTAATTTGGAGGAGAAGGCTATTTTCCTTGGAAAGGAAAGAACCTTGTACATTTGCAGCCTACAGTAATTCTTTCTCAGGGGTCTTTATTTTTCAGTCTTGTTTGGGCTTAATAAGGTTTCTTAGTTTTACTGAACATTAACATCTGGAGTGACATTAGTTTAAACGAAGCTACCTGGTAAGAATCCAAAATTAGTATCTCATTTATGTCCATGTAGTTTTACTCTAGTGTCTAGGCTTGGTACTTTCCTGTTTTTTTTTTATGAAGGGGTCCTGATCATATACAATGCTTCAAATATGTTTCATGGGAATTTCATGGTCTATTAAAATTTTCATGGGCCACGAATACACACCAGGCTAAGTGTCTAGGTTTGGTATTTTCATGTTTTTTTTTTTCCTTTCTTTCTTTTTTCTTTTTTTTTATGAAGAGTGATGATTTATACAATGCTTCAAATACTTTCCATCGGAATTTCATGGCCTATTAGAATTTTCATGGGCCACAAAATACACACTAGGCTGTTAGTGTCTAGGTTTGGTATTTTCACGATTTTTTTTAACGAAGGGGTACTAATCGTATACAATGCTTAAAATATGTTTCATGGGAATTTCATGGCCTGCTAGAATTTTCATGGGCTATGAAATATGTAGTAGGCTGTTAGTGGCTTTCATGGGTCATGAAATCTGTAAGTTTGAGACAATTGAGAATTTCATGGCCCATGAAAATCAAGTTTCAAACGTTTAGAAAGTTTTCATGGGCCATGAAAGTCAGCCTTTCAAAATTTCATTGAAAATTTCATGACTTAAGTAAACACCATGAAATCTGAAATCTTTGATTTCATGGCCATGAAAAGTGCGTTCATGGGTTTTTCAAGGTATTTTCATGGGATTTTCATGAAAAAGATATTCATAGTGAATTTTGGTCAATCAAATAGGAAATTCGAACCAAAAACTCATTTATAAAATTTATCTGCGGCAACGCGAGACCACTCAACGTGAAAGCAATCGAAACAAATAATAAATAAAAAAAACGGGACGAAAAGCAAAATAATGACGCTTGTTCTGTCGGTTGGATGCGACTAGTATTCGACCGTTGAGTTTTTAAGAAAACTCCGCGATGGACTTTCGCCAAGAATAAAATTCGAACAGGAGCGCGACGAGGAGGTCTTTTAACTTTTGTACATTATTATTTGTCACCGGATGCCAGTAACGATAAGGATCAATGAAGTGTTTTCTTGCAGTTTCTGGTTTCATTTTCTTGAGAAACGATGCGATGTCACAAATGGTTGTTAAACGCTGATTTCAGTGGTTATTTTCCTTCCAATACCATCAGTGCACTCATTTCCGAAGCCTAAAAGCGATGTGATTAGATTGACGTTATCCCTGAACTCTGGGAATCGACATCTTGTTTTCGTTTTGTATCAAACAATGGGATAAGTTCAAGAACTAGATTACAGTGAACAAGATTAGAAAAATCTTCCCTGGTGTTCTTTACAAAAGTCTCGCGTAGTGGACTCTGGTAAGTTGAATCTGTATGTAATAAGCCGCGCAAAATCATTACCGGTATAATTGTAGCTGCTAGCTCAGTAGTCTTGTCGGCATGGAAATATATTAGAGGGCTACAAGAACTGAACAAAGCCACATGTCCCAGGGGCACCCATCGGTTCATTTCGGGAATATATCTGTTCGGAAGGCCTAAAATCGCCTGAGATTTTCGGATTTAATTGCCGTGAAAGCTAGAGATTTCTTTGGAGAAACATGACCTCAGACTTTCGCAACAAGAGAACTTATTAGTTCCTATCGTTTTTGGAGGGACAAATATGTTGTTTAGAGTGCAAAATAAGGTCAGCCAGCATTTTCGGAGAGCCATCAGCAGCTCGTAAATTCGGCGGATAGGATTCTGCTTCCTAAAATTTTCTGCGGCCTAAATTTTCAGCTAAGAACGCCGAACAGGTCAATCTGTGTTAGATGAAACAAATATGCCTTTAAAAAGCTCTGAGAGAATCTAAGAAAGCAGAAAATGTTATTTCTAGTATTTTGCTAAAATCTTTCATTGGGTGCCCCTGATGTCCGGTATATGAGAGACGACCCCACGTGTTCGATCTTTTATTCAGTCTCTGAATTTAACAGCGTTGTTATTTATCTCAGACATGGCTTGGTTGCATTTAACATTTCGTCGACTCATTACAGCTATAAATCATTGCTAATCACAAACGCGAAGTTACATGAATTACATGCCGGGTTTTTCTCGCCAGTATTTTGGATCGGCTTCGATCAGTGCTCAATAAAAGCACTATAATGTCTATAATTTTGGCGGGAATTTGTGCGGATCGAACAAACGCAAAACAGCATTGTATGACAAGTTGGATACCAAATTTATTTATTAAAATTTAATTTAGCTAATCCACATTAATTTGTTTACAAGGTCTGGTCGCAGTAAGATGTTAAGGAAAGAATCAGAAGAAATCAGTAGTGTTGAAATCGGCTTTGCTTTTTCGGTCTATTAAACAAGTCAGACGATGGAAGAGGCACCTCTTCTGTAAGAAGGACTGTCCACTAAGTTGACAGTATTTTTGCCACTTTCTAACGCTGATTCATGGAAAGATATTTGAAATTTCAGTTATTGCGATGTTCATTTTGCCAGTCCATAACTTAGTTAATACAGGCTAATCCCTTACAAGATGCAGACAATCAAATGAGTTAATGAGAACTCGTAGCAAATGCATGTGGCCAGTGCCAAGCGTGGAAAAAATAACGTTCAAAGGCGAAACAAAATTTGGTTGTCATTGCAGTATACGTTCTTAAGTCTATTTAAAGTGCCTATGAACTAAAAAATTTTTTTGCACATTTTGGTAGTTCATTATGTGTTAATTCCGAAATGGCAAGAGAAATTGGATGGCAAGAAACAAAAACCCGTTTTTTGCCGCTGAAAGTACCCAAAATGACCAAAATCGTGTCTCCGAAGACTGGGAACGAGTTGGCCGAGGAAGCGGGCCGTATGACGTCACAAATCGCGCAGAATGTTTGTCTCTTTGGTTTTTGTCAAGTGTTTGAGCGAGGAAACTTACATTTTCCTTGCTAATATTGATATACAATGAAAGCTACCGACGACTGAGGAAGACGCTAAGATTCAGCTCGAAGCGATTTCGAAGATGTGCACACGGCGGGGCCAAACCACCCCCCAAATGGGTCATTTAGACTAATTTTGCTTCTTTTTCATATTTCTTTTCCAAACTTGGCAAAAAACCTTGGGTTGTCGCCCAATTTATTTTAAGTATGAGAATGACTTAAAAAACCAAATTGTGACGTCATAATGGCTGACGTCACAAAACGAGTTAACTGAAAATTTCAAATTTGAAATAAAAAGTTATGTCATCTGAAAGAACTTGGCAAGGGGAGTAAAATGCTGAAAACCGTACCTCGCTAAGACAAACGTATCTTGAGTTATGGCAATTTAAAGACATTTAAAGTGTCCCCCCCGGAACCATACTTTTCTTCTAAAAACAACCCTGTTGATCTATTTTGTACAGTTTTTTTCCATGCAAGCTAATAATCTGGTAAAATGGACTTCTTGTTGTTCCAAAAAATCGTATCATTTTAGATTTTAAGTTTTCGGCTTGAAAACGATAATATTAGCAAGAGCATAATTGATCACGTGACACTTAATTACGTCACAAAACTGGTTTGGGGGCTCTAGCTCTGGCAGGAAAAAAATTTTCCGAGTTTTTCTTTTTCATTTAGCTTCCGTCATTTAAGACATCTTATCTGCAACTTAAATGGTGTCGTTGACGCAACAAAACAACACTTAAATTCAAACGTATTACACAAGGGGGGGACCCTATTTTGAGACTGTGAAATTTTCAAAATCTAAAATGCCATATCTCATCCATTATTTACCACATCGACAAACGGTTTTCAGCATTCAACTCCTCTTGACGTGTTCTTTCTAAAACACCAGAAAAAATTTAGAAATTCTAAAATTTTATTTTAGAGAATAATATGACGTCACCAATTATGACGTCATAATTTGACATTTGGCATCACCATTCATGTCAAATTGTTTGGCACAAAGACCCATATCAAATTACCAAGTTTGGTAAAGAAATGATGAAAAGTAACAAAATTATTAAAAATTAACCAAAAAACGGGACATTTCATGACCCATTTGGGGGGTGGTTTGGCCCCACCGTGGCAGTTTTAGGGTTTGTCGTCCGTGGATAAAGCCTAAACAACGACAACAACAATCTTGTGTGAAGCAAGATGGCGAATTGAATTGTTGGGATTGACTATTAAACTTTCAGCTCTACTGGCTTGACTGGCCTTGAAGGAGAAGCTTCTAGAATTGAATGGTCAGTACTTTTATGTGTTAATAACGAGAGATTGACGCAGCCTTGACTTTACTTCTTTTGTTAAGAGCGTCGTTGTATGTACTTCAATTATTTTACTCTAACCGATACCAGACAAGCTCAAGTTTACGGTGTACTTGTTTGTAACTTAATTTGTTCATCTTTTCATAGGTTTTCGCGCCAAGAGAAAGATAGGCTCAGTTGTTCGGCTCTTTCGAATGAGGACTTTTGCAGAGAGAACACTGATATAAACTTATTAGTTAGCAGGAAGTGTTTTATACATTGAAGATAAGCATACCCAAAATTTGCTTGAAATATTACATGCCTAATGGCTGAGACATCAGTAGTAATTTCTAAAGAGCGTGTTTTATTTATTATAATCAGCAGCTGGAAATGATTTTCAAATGGAAGTGCAGTGCTTTTATTGTAAATTTCAAGCCATTTATGAGGGAGCACCTCAAAGCAAATAAATAAGAATTTTTGAGTATGGTGCTCATTTGTGGTCTTTTACTCCACCTGGAGGTGCAATGAGGATGATGACTGTGATAAATAAAGATGGACATTGTATGATACGCGTGCAAACTCAGACTGGTGTGACTTCAGCTTTGTCCTTGTAATAATCCATCGCTTCTGACTACATGAACTGGTTTAAGTAATTGCCTACACAATATTAGGGAAGGTACGTTTTTCTTGGGGGGGGGGGGAGGGCTGGGGCCTCAGAGGGGAGGGTCAACAGTGAAAGTGAGCACCAAAAGGGGAGGGCCATACCTCATGTGAGCTATTCAAGGGAGGGTCACACATCTTTTCGAGAATTTTTTAATGAAAATTTTTGTGATGTTGCTTTCCCTTTTTCTTACAGATTAAGTTTTTCTTTTCACCAACTTTGATTTAATTTGCTGTTTTATTATAGGTACTAGGTTACATTTCTACATGTATATTATGCCATGGCACATAGTTTTTCTCGGAGGACTCGTGTCCTTTTCCATCCGTATCGAGAAGTACTTGACTCAGGTATCGTTTCTTCAGCCTCTTGCTGTTGGCTATCCGCTGCCTGATCTCCTGAGTCGTTTAGTTCTAAAGAGTTACTAGTAGATCCAACAATGCGCTCTACCCAGTGTCGGAAATGTAGGAAATATTTGTTTTTGAGAGGCAGATTTCGCATGCTAAACAAATAAACCTTTCTGTTAGAATAACCAACAGCAATGCCGGCTAGTCAGAGAAAGAAGCGCGTGTATTTTCCCTTAGATATTTTATGTTCAAAACTTAATTTATAATACCCAAATACTTCCACATTCAAACTTCAGCTATAAAACGTAAATATCCCAAACTGATTGTTCCCATTTTCCTTGTTTCAGCGCGCACACATTCAATATCGAGGTATATTCATATTCAAACACTTTGCGTTCACAAACGAAACGTTCTGAGGTTTCTACAGCATGTAACATACTATGTAGTAGTGAGGGGAGGGTCGCACTTTTGTCAGTCACCTAAAGGTGGGGGGTCAGGAGTTCTTTAATTAAAACACAAGGGAGGGCCAACACTTTTTTGGGAAAAAAATACCAAAATTCCCCAGCCCTCCCCCCCCCCCCAAGAAAAAACGTACCTTCCCTTAGACCAGCTGAGATTTTTGTCCTTCTGTTCAGCAATTTGCTTGAGGATTTTGGTTCATACCAATTTTATGGAAACATGCTATGGCAGGTGAGAGCTAGTATGCTGAGTTCTTACAGGCTTTATGTGATCACTTACATTTTCATGATGCTGGTCTCATGTAAATAAACTTAACCATACCTGTCCAGTTATACTAGCCCCAGTTGTTCAAAAGTTGGATAGCGCTACCGACCGGATAAATCTCTATCCAGTGAATAACGCAATTGGTTTCCCTAACACTTATCCACCTTTTGAACAACTGGGGCGTGGTCTGAACTCCCTTTGTATACTGGTCTCAAATGACAATATCTCCCTTGGGTCAATCTCAACACTAAGATGAATATGTAATTTGCTTCAGTGCCAAGTAGAAATTGCCCTCTTTGTGTGTGTAGTTTCATATTTTTTGTGTTATTTTTGTTTAAGGAGGGGGGGGGGGGATGGGGAGAGGTTAAGACAGCTCCCTTGGATCCATAAACCCTTTAAATTACAGTTCCCTCCCAGTACACTGTACACATTATGCGTGTATTAGCCTTTTTTGTTGTTAACAGATATGCTCTTCAGTTACAAATGTCTAAGAGTCTGTGTTCGATCAAGCTCGCATAATCCTTTGAATTCTCCCAACACTCTTGTGTTTGCATCAGGCTTCCTCTACATAACCATGCATGCCACTATTAATGTATGAAGATATGTATTTTACTATCTTGGGCACTTATTTAGTAACAGAACCCCCTTTGTTACCAGTGTTTTTACACTGATGGGGCTATCCTTTGTATACATCATTATTATTATTAAAGCAGTACAAGAAGTTTATATGCTAACTCCCTAAATAGCATGCATAGGGCGGGAACGTAGCCCATGCAGCTAATTTTCGGAAAAATTATTATTATTATTTTATTATTATTATTATTATTATTATTATTATTATTACAAATTAAAGGTGGAGAACGAGATCGAAAAGGCCCATTTTAAAACCTCATTATTGATTTTCTGTTGGCTAATTAGGTGGCTTGTGTGGTAGCTTTCTTGGGTACAGGGAATGGGTCAAGAAGAGACTGAGACAATTTAGTGTGTGAGGAATTTCCAATACAAAGCCTGCCACAAAATTAAATAATGGGAAATGAAGGTCACATTTTCATTGCCCTTCAGTAATAAAAATGATTAAATAACTTATGCCATAAATTCAAATTAAACCTTCATCACCAAGACTGTACTGCAGAAGGGTCAATTAGACGGTGTTAAGTGTGATATATGAAATTTCATATTATATGGTCCTCTTGAGATAACAGGAGGAGGGTCAACAAGAAGAGAGGCACAAAACTGTTTGAAATGTGTGGTGTTTAAAGAGGACCACATAAATCAAATGCAGTGGAAGCAGAGTGACTTGCAATAAAAATTATCAATGCTGAGCTGAACTGCTTCCTTTTATTTGACGAAACATCACGAGAGATTTATAAATATTCCTATAGCTATCTGTGATTAACTAAAACGTCTTGTCTCGTCGTCGGTCAAGACAGTTCCGTTCATTGTTATCCCTTCAAACTCTATGGTGAACATCCAGTTTGAGAAAAGTATTGCATGTGGTTTCCAAAAAAAAAACGGACATGTAAACAAAACTTTGTAGCTCAGTTATGCGTTGTAGATCTTGGATGCTTTTAGGTAATAGTGGACAGATGCATATAGCAATAGTTTTGTGGCCAAATATTGAAAACTTTCTTTATCCCGATCTTTTATCTTGAATTACGATAATTGCTACTAGTAGAACTAATCCAACAGTGGCAGAAGTTACATATATTAACGCGACATTCAAATGCTGCAGCTTTTCCGAGAAGCAGCTCTGTAATGCGGGTCGAATCGAATTCTTACCGAGTCGAACACGGTTCAAATGAGTCCGCCTCTCTCCCTAATTCGTTTCCTTTTGAGAAATGACACACACATGCTCTCATTGTGCGAATCCTGCCCTTGTAGCTTACAATCCTGGGCCCACGAGTCACTCCAAAGTAATTTCTCTTCTGGAAACCCTCTTGTCAGCCATAACACTTGTCTTCTGCGCGATTTGTGACGTCACAGCCTTGTAATGCGATCGTTTTGGCCGCGCGCAAAATGGAGACACATTCGGGTGCCAAATTTGAACTTTGCGGCTGGAAAAATATCCCATGCAAAGGGTTCTACTCAGCAAAACTTACATATTTAGACTGAGGGAGTCATAAACTATCATATTTAGGAGAAAAATTTTTTAGTTCATAGGCACTTTAACTGTCTTAGTAAGCTGCCAAATTGTTTGAAGACAGTTTCCTAATACATAGGGTTTTCAGCCATAGCCTTCTCGCTCTCTTCTCGGCCGGGTCATAGTACTAGTTGTTGTCGTTCTGTTTTTCTTGTGTGTGTTTGTTTGTTTTGTTTTTACCAACTGCTCTTGGTGTAGCGACATTTATTTCTCGTGACAGCAGCAAACACAAACTGGCAAAAGATGTGTCATCTTGGCAGCCCCGCTCATAAAGCAGCGATAAAAGTTCGCTGAGTCTTGGGAGATGTTTCGCGCTTGCTCAATATCGCGATCGGAAAGAACTACATTTGAAGGCTTATGTTACGAATATATATGCATCAAAGAGGGTTCATCAAGTGCAGTATATGTTGAAATTCAGTTATAGACTACGAGCAGTCTCTCTTTCCGCTCAGGGATAGTCTCACTACACTAGCGGCTCGACACGCGCGTCACGTTTCAACCCCGCAGGCGATTTCGCGGGCGCTCGTTCGCTTGCTCGTTTTCCTCGACTGTCCCTGTCAGAGCGGAAAGAGAGACTTTCCGTAGTCTAATTGAGTTTAAAAATGATTTGTGGAAGCGAAACAGTTTTCATAAGATCTAAGAATGCGGTACAAGCTCGCAACTGAAGAAGGTGACAAGAATCACAGACGCATTGACTGAGTCTTTTAAAACTCGCGCGAGAATATTTATACAGGCATACGCTGAGCAAGCACAAATCGAGTTTCGCCCGTACCAGTTGATGGGTTTCTGTACGTATTTAGAACTTTTGGAGAAACTAGAAATAGCAGACATTGCAAATAATATAAATGAAATAAGATACTGAAAACCGAAATTTTCGAAATAGTGAGAAAATTTCATCAGTTGGAAGGGAATACACGCAGGTTGTGACCATAAGTCCTTTAGAGATTGTACAATGATACATTTTGGGGCGCACAGTTACACACTCGTTGTGCTCGGCTCAATGCAAAAGCGAGGCACGTTTTCTCGCGACAGGCGGTTTTTACAAATCAAAATCAAATAACTTTATTATAGTCTCATTAATCGCTCGCACACTCGCACGCATATATTTTTGCTCGAATAACCTGTGTAGGAAAGCCAGAGACACTGCTCCTTGTTTTTGGTTGATTGCGACAAGATAACAAAGAACCTCATGTTTTTCTTTCCATTCTTCGAGAGCTTAGTTTTACCCGCTGTATGCAAAATCGAAAAGTTTACTAACAGGATGGACGGAAATCCGCGTGAATTATTGAGAGACATTAGATCACTTCCTCTGATACGCCTTGATTTACGTTTTGTTAGCCTCCAAGAATAGTCGGAGGATAAATAACGAGGATAAATTCGAAATCGAACACAGCTTTGCCTTGGAAAACAATTTCATCGGCTAGCGAAGGAGTGAAAGACTGTGTAGAACTTACGGGGCGGAATGTCACAAAATTCAGTCTTTTATTTATTTCAGGGAATCACGTTTCGACGAAAACCAGAACTTTATGTCTTTCATTCAGAACATAGTGTCATTTTACAACATGCACCGTGGCTTCATTAGAAGCGATGATAGCTTGATTTCCAACAGTTAAACAAATTTTCACACTTTCCTAAGAAAAGCCAAAAAAAGCTCTGCGTGAAACGATACTTACATTTAACGCTTTCTCCTTCCTTTCGTGTGTTTATTATCAACGTGAACGATCATGGCATCTTTTGCCAATAGGGCAGGCACGAATAGCACTCCAAAAAAAGAACCAAATCCGGAGGAAGACTTTTCATCCCCTCCAACGAAGACTCTAAAAAGACCCATCATTCGGCAAATGGATTGAAAACATATTTACGGGTTGATGTAACACAAGCGGCGCAATTTTGATTAATTCATATTTTTTTACAAATATATATATAGACCATGTCGTCTAACAACAAGCTCGTCAAAACGTCTTTCGATGCGGCCACACTTACTAGTGCATGAGCCAGAGGGGATGAATGACACCACTTAAGGGGGGGGGGGGCAAAGAGTGACGTACAAACTTTATCACCCGGCCCACCAACAGGACCAACTCACATTACCTCAAGAGCCAAAGTTTTCTGACTTTTACCAGCCCAGCGAGCAACAAAAGCAAGGTGAGCTAGTTTTCGTTGGCGCCGGCGCTCTTGTCCAATGGTACGCTGCTTTTCGATTCCTATAATGTTGAAAACAAAATTATAAATATATACGATGGATGCAAAACTTACAAAGGTGTATTACAGCCCGCAAGGGTATTGGAAAGGTATAGCCGCTATAAAAAAGTTAGCCCAGGATGCAAAAGTTTCCGAAGATGCCACGAAAAAGTGGTTGATTAAGCAAACCATTTGGCAAATATATCTTCCAGCTCCAAAGCGCATTCCTCGCCCCAAATTTGATGTTTTAACGCCAAACGAAGTTCACCAAGTGGATCTTCATTTTTTACCACAGGACACCCTGGAACGTGGTCGAGGACAAAAGACTTACAAATATGCTTTGACAGTCGTCGGTATTGCCAGCCGTTTCAAAGAAGCTGAGCCTTTGAGCTTGAAAGATTCTGCTGAAGTTGCGAGCGCTTTTCAAAAAATTTACAAACGCAGCCCTTTGAAACGACCCAGTTACTTTAGGTTGACCCTGGCCTTTAGTTTATGGGTGCTGTCACCAAAGAAATGAAAAAAAAAATGCTATTCGGCGAGGGCGCACTAAAACTCACCGGGAGCAGGCCATTGTTGATAGATTCAACCGCACCCTGGCTGAACGCCCGTTCGGGCATCAGTATGCCGTCGAAATGTGCCTGCCCGAGGGGCAGCGATCCACTGCTTGGGTCAAAAGATTGCCCGAAGTTGTTTCTGCTTTGAATAATGAAGTCACCAGTCTTATCGGGAAAAAGCCCGCTGAAGCCATCAAAGGAGAAGCTGTGTATTCCAAACCTTCATGGAAATACACAAGACCTGTCGGGCATAACGAAAAAAAAGCTCTCCTCTCTCGTTAACCTTAGGTATTTGTACCAACCAGGAGAGTTGGAAGGGGGTAGCAAACGTGCTACTAATCCCATCTGGTCTTTAAAAGTTTATAACATTGAAAAATCTGTCACCAAACCAAATGAACTTGTTTTGTATTATTTACAAGATGAACCCAAACGCGGCTTCGTACCTGAGGAGCTTCTTGTTGTTCCTCCTAACTCCGAACTACCTCCAGCTAATCCATAAACAACTCCACTACAGCAGCATCAAACTCATCGTCTGTTATAACTTGTTAAGTGGCTGTCTCCCTAAGATCCTCATAACCCAAATTGGTCGCAAAATAGATTTCCTTGAAATCTTGTATGTGAATAATTGCACTTTGTCTGGGTACTTTAAAAACACTTTTCGTTTGGGCTCTAAATGCTTTCTTCGACAGTTTACAAGGGGTGTCCCCTGGTGGACAAAAATGCACATTTTATTGGTACAAAAATGCCAATTTTCAATAACATTGGTAACTCCTCACACCACTTAAAATTTGATGCAGGACAAAATTCTACTGTTGCTTGATAAGTACAACTCTTCCTTGTCCTACAGTGTTACTGACATTTCCATCTAGTTGTTTTGAGAGTTAAAACAGTTCCTTTTAACAACCCAATTTAACAGCTTTTAAAAAAGTAGGAAAAATGGGTAAACAAAAATACATGTTAACAAAAAGTGAGACCTCTTCTAGCAAATTCCTTGCAGTCATGGAAAGTTGAAGACTTGGTGTTAATTATAATAAAATAAAATCGTGCGGCCAGACGGTTTAAAGAACGTGGCGCCGCTTTGAAACACCAGTACTTCTTAATTATGCAAATTACGAACCACAACCTATGCGTGGAATTTAAGAGCAACTGTGATGCGAGCAATGCTCCCTTACATCAGGAAAATACGAAAATAGTTTCAAACTACAGCGGGACACAAATGTAAACTGGTAACATTTCGCATATAGCTTTAATTAAAATGTACAGCATTCAAATAGCTCATTAGCTATGCTCAATTCACAAGATAAACAAGTTATAAAGTACATGCCCCTCGATGATTGCTAATTGCGCTTTACAAAACAACCTTGATCTAGAACTATTAATCTGAGAATAAATCAATAAAAGCAAGTCATATTGCCTGTATCACAGCCTGTGTTTTGCAAACTTATTTAGCGAACACTTAGTGCCTTGCAAAACAATGAAATCAACGAAGGGTATCTTGTTCTGTTTACATTTGCACCCGTTACCTCAATTTTCTGTCATCTTCGATCAAATATATAGATCCGTTCGTTTCAGAGATCATCTTAGAAACAGTCGGTTTTTGAGAAAATTCTTCGTTCAACAACCTTCATTTACAACAAGCTTGCCATGCATTTAGTTCTCTCCAGGAGGGAGTGATGAACTTGGGCCTGGGCACAAGCGCCGGTATTGGCGAATGAAAAACCGAGGTGTCTAGTTATCGTGACGTCACATATAAATCTGCCCCGGAAATTCAAAGGAAAGTTAACAAATGGCTTCTTCGCAAATGTTTACAGTCCAGTTTCTCAAAAAGAACAGATCAAAACAATAAAAGAACGAAAGGTATGCTGCATGCTATAACATAAAAAGTATTCTTAATGCAAATTGGTCCTCAAAACAAAATAACCAATTGGCGATAAGACTCAAAAGATTTCATGGACGCTTTGGTCGATCGATTGAAATCGTGATCAAGATCACCTTTCAGAAGCTGTATCTCACAAACCCTAAGATATGTCGCTTGGAGACAAAAACATAACTTTTATATGTACAAACTCTTTCCAATTTTAGGAAAATAAAATTGCGTAACAATTTCATTAAAATGATCAGTGGCTTTAAACATCATTAAAATGTGGAGAAGAATACTCCAATACAAAGAAACGTTTACTGTGAATTCATCTGCTTGGTTCGAAGTTAATAATGGACCACAGTAATTCCTTACTTTGCTAAACTATCTTGTAAAAAACGACAAAGATGACAACATTTGCTGGAGGCGAGGCAAAACAGCTGACACGCCGGCTTTCCGGCCAAATTTCTGCTAATCTCTTATCGAATAATTATAAAAAACCACAGTTTATCTAAAACGCCAACTTTCTCAGGTTACTGATGTTAAGGGTTAACAAGGCTCTCTCTTTACTAGAATGGTCCTCAGTTTGACTGTTTTAAAAGTAATTAATCTTTGAAAATCAAATGACAGGACCAGTTCAATTTATTTGCGAAACGGTCATCGTTAGTTAAAGCTAGTTGTGGAGCAAGTAGACGGTCAAACTCTTTCTAAAACATTACGCAACCTGGACAGCAACTGAATATAGAGGAAACTGGAGGTATTGAGAATAAATCACTGAATCACTGATCCAAATGGTACTCAAATATATCTATTAGTTTTCACAAAAAAGTACAGAACCAGATCAGCGAAGACTTGTTTCCTCAGGCGCCCGCATAATTTGCGAGCTGATTCAGATTTTTATGTTGTTCTGCAAAAGTGTAGTTTACACGGGTTAAATGAGGTGGCGAAAATTTACTAAGTTCGATTACTCTTTCCCTAGCAATTAAATATCACTATTCTTTCCTTATACAGAAGATGGAAGCAAATATTGTAAGAAAAGTTAACTTTTAAGTGCTAAACATACCCTTCTAGGTTCGCCTTCTATTATACTCAGCTAAACAAACGGACTGATCATTTTTTTTTGGCAAATACTAGACCACTTGTTTCAACTTGGGTACTTTTGTTAAACTATAGGCTAGTCCGTAGCCAAGTTTCAAGTTTCCCTGTGGTATATAACTGAAATAAACACACTTTTTGGGACGCGGACAATAACAATTTCCCCGCATAATTCTTCGATCGCAGAGAGTAAACAGACTCTTAAAACATTATTTAAGTGGGATTTTAACGTTAAGACAAAGAGCCACTTACCTATATCGAAAAAAAGGATGACTAAAATTCCATTACCCAAGAAAACGAGCTTAGCTGAAAGCTTAATAGCACAAAAAATACGTTTGTAGCCCGAACTCTAACATAGTTGCCAGCGCCATTTTTGAAGACACGGCAAACTCGCGCGCTTTTCACGTCGTGACGTCACGATGGTCAGACACCTCGAACCAGCCGAGCGGCGAGTTCATCACTCCCTCCTGGTTCTCTCGTGTTATATTATTCTGGCAGCAGCCGCTGACCAGTTACTAATGTCAACAACAACGCCGGGTACTGCTCCATTTTGCAGTCACGTTTTGGCTCTTAGCTTTCTAAAATTTGAATTCATGATCCTTCACGAATTAATAGTGAATTTATTTTAAAAAAAGGGTTGGAGCTCATGGGGAGAAGAAACAAATTCTTGTCCTTAATTTAATATGCAACCACACAACCACAATGAAGACTATGGTTTGGCTAAGTAAAACAACTCGTACAGCTGGGCACGTCTTCATAGATTTGAAAATAACCTTCCTGTTTTCGACTTCTGGGGCTTTGAAAGGTTCCTTCAGTTTTGAGAAAGTAATCAGCTGCAATTAAGTGACAACATTAACCATATCTAGACCTGGCCTTCTTTGGTCTTCTGAAGCCGTTGTGGGGCAGGCCTCCAGCAAACTCCGATAGCAATAAAGCAATGAAAATGAAACTTAGAGGGTCAAAAGTATGTCCAAGAATTTTGTCCAAGAATGTCTCCTTTGAGATCGGCAAGGGATACTGATGACGTCACACGACGTCAGATTTATGTCATAATTTCCAATTGGATCCACCGCATTGGATTTCGTAATTTCTTTAAGACTTCAAAAAGCCACCCAATTGACCAAAAAGTGAACCAAAATAATAAAAGAACTCTAAAATTATCTAATAGCATGACACCTTCAGTAAGAAAGTCATTTTTGTTTTCAGTTAAAACAGTAATGTACCAAAAAATTTCAGGTGAAGACTCCTGTCAAAGTTTGATTGCCTTAGCAATGTGAATCTCACTGTACATTGACCTACCACACTAATTTGTTCCCAACTAATTTTTTCAATAAAATTTTGGCGGTGCTTATTCACACATTAAAAAATAATAGAAAAGTTTCAAGTCCCCAAAGGCAGAGTCCGTGCACTCCCCCCCCTCCTCCATTATAGGGTTAATTTAAAATAAAGTAGGGTTTCAAGGAAATCAAAAATTCCTTCAGCAATGTCAGTAGTAAATGACTGGAAACAGTATTCAAGAGGAAACGAGTTTCTGTTCTAGGTAAAGGGCGTCTAAGTAGTCTAGTAGAGAAAGAACTTATGCATGGTTCAATTTTACCTGTTACCATCCTCCCCGGAAGGGCATGTACTTAAACCTGGAACGCCAGAACGCCGGAACGCCGGAACACTGGAACACCGGAACGGCGGAATACTTAAACCTGGAACGCCGGAATACTAAAACCCGAAACGCTAGAATACTTCAACTCTAAATGACGATTTAATATATAAAAGATCGCTGAAAAGACGAACAATTAAGGTTAAGCCACGCCACATTATTAACGTTACCTTCTGACTCCCGCCAAAACCTGCCCGCATGCTAGTTAAGATTCAATGTCTTACCTCTTTTTCTCTGGACTTTGGCTGGGACTAAAGGAAGGGAGTAACAGTTTATCACTTTGTAAATGTTACTTTAAACGCTTTAAGTCAAAGAGAAAATTTCAGGTACATACGCTTACCTTGCTGTAGAGTCCTCCATGTCGATGCCAGCGCGAAGCAGCCCAGCAATCAAATAAATTATAAAAATTATGGTTGGTGGGAAAACGTAAGGCAGGGGGTTGGGGAGGAGATAGTGAGGAGAATGGTTTTGGCGGGAGTTAGAAGGTAACGATAATAATGCGGTAGCGTGGCTTAACCCTAATTGCTTGTCTTTTCAGCGATCTTGTGTATAATAAATCGTCATTTAGAGTTGAGGTATTCCGGCATTTCGGGTTTAAGTATTCTGGTGCTCAAGGCTAAAGAATTCCTGCGTTTCCGGTTTAAATATTCCGGCGTTCGGGGTTTTAGCATTACGGCATTCCAGCGTTTCGGCGTTTAAGTTAATGCCCTCCGGGAGTGACATTCACTATGTTTGGCGGTATACTGCTAATCTTGAGAAAGTGCAGTAAAACCAAGTCGGGGCGAAATTTCAAAAGCAAGACGTTTTTTGGGGTATCGTAGGTTCACATTTGGTAGAGCAGTACCCCACGATCAGGTGGTTCTGGGGGCTACATACTGCAAACTGGATCATAGCCATTAAGTCGTCATGGACCAAGCTCCCACAACTGTTTTACCAAATTCAGTGGAGGATATTTCTATAAAGTAGTAATATTTTTGCTATACTGACGTTTCGCCAGGGCGAGATTCCAGAATTTAACAGCTTGGATGAAACTAGAAGTTTATTTTCAATTATGTTAAGATGCTCCCCCAAAGTCCGAGTTATCACTTTATTTCACCTTGCTAAAAATACAAAAAAAAAAAAATAGCAACCACGTCACACACTGTGTTTTTGTGCTTACAGCTCTAAATTAAGGGCAAAAATTTGAATTTTCCCTCATGAGCTCCAGCCCTTATTTTAAAGTGAATTCACCCTTCATTGGTGAGCGATCATACATTCAAATAGAAACGCGAGTGCAACAGGTCTTTGTGTTGACAATAGCTACTGGTCAGCGGCTACTGCCGGAAAAATTTCACACGAGAGAAGTAATACATGGAAAGATTTGGCCAAATGAAGGCTTTTGAACAAAGAATTTTCCCAAAACCAACTGTTTTGATGCTTCTAAGATGATCTCTGAAACGCACGGATCTATATATGATCGAAGATGACAGAATAATTGAGGTAATGGGTGCAAATGTAAACAGAACAAGATGCCCTTCGTTGATTTCATTGTTTTGCAAGGCACTAAGTGTTCGCTAAATAAGTTTGCAAAACACAGGCTGTGAATGATAGGCAATATGACTTGCTTTTATTGATTTATTCTCAGATTAATAGTTCTAGATCAAGGTTGTTTTGTAAAGCGCAATTAGCAATCATCGAGGGGCATGTACTTTATAACTTGTTTATCTTGTGAATTGAGCATAGCTAATGAGCTATTTGAATGCTGTACATTTTAATTAAAGCTATATGCGAAATGTTACCAGTTTACATTTGTGTCCCGCTGTAGTTTGAAACTATTTTCGTATTTTCCTGATGTAAGGGAGCATTGCTCGCATCACAGTGGCTCTTAAATTCCACGCATAGGTTGTGGTTCGTAATTTGCATAATTTAGAAATACTGGTGTTTCAAAGCGGCGCCACGTTCTTTAAACCGTCTGGCCGCACGATTTTATTTTATTATAATTAACACCAAGTCTTTAACTTTCCATGACTGCAAGGAATTTGCTAGACGAGGTCTCACTTTTTGTTAACATGTATTTTTGTTTACCCATTTTCCCTACTTTTATAAAAGCTGTTAAATTGGGTTGTTAAAAGGAACTGTTTTAACTCTCAAAACAACTAGATGGAAATGTCAGTAACACTGTAGGACAAGGAAGAGATGTGCTTATCAACCAACAGTAGAATTTTTAAGTGTTGTGAGGAGTTACCAATGTTATTGAAAATTGGCATTTTTGTACCAATAAAATGTGCATTTTTGTCCACCAGGGGACCCCCTTGTAAACTGTCGAAGAAAGCATTTAGAGCCCAAACGAAAAGTGTTTTTAAAGTACCCAGTCAAAGTACAATTCACATATAAAATTTGAAGGAAATCTATTTTGTGACCAATTTGGGTTATGAAGATCTTAGGGAGACAGCCACTTAATACCCATAAGCAAACGTGTCAATGTTATTCTCTGCTATCCAGCGCTTGGAATCGAATGGACACAATAATATTTGTGTTGGTGCATCTCATGGCCCTCGGTAAAGGTCTTTTTCTTATCAAGCGCCTATTTGTGCTGCTCGTGTCCTATTTTGTTCTTAACTACACACTTTTTCACTCCTTTTGCCATTTTAAAGTTTTTTTCCTCTGTCAAGATTGAGTACATTTTTGGCCGAAGAAGAAGAAGAAGAAGAAGGAACACTTTATTTCAATAGGGTGCATAACTACAGTCAGGCCGTAGTCCCCCGTATGGCTTTATGAAACTTAAATACAACAATTACTAAGATACTAAAATCCTTAAATACTAAATACAAAAATACTAAGATAATAAATAATTAAAATATCACGTTATTAAAAAAACTTTTTGTCAATTCTAAAGCTCTTAGCGTGAGTTTACTCGAATTACACGCGATTAAATAATAAAAATTAAGATAATAAATTTTTAAAATTTTAAGATAAAAATTCTGTCACTTCTAAAACTGTCAGTCGTGAATTTACACATGATTAAATTAAAGTAATTTCTTTTGAATATCTTTACATCAGAAGAGCAAACTAAATCATTGTCACTGACATCATTCCACAGTTTAACTGCATTGTAAAAGAACATTCGCTTCATGCCATTGGTACCTGAAATAGGAAGGCGATAAGACAACCGAGACTTTGTATCATATGACTTGTGATATTTCAACGACAACACTTTCTCAGAGAGGTAATCCGGCGCACGTCTATCCAGGATTTCTTTGAAAAGAAATAGTCTTCTTTTAATACAAATTTGATTAATGGCTAGCCAACCAAGTTCCAGAAATAGCGGGAGGGTTCTGGCCTGAAAAGGAGCACCTAGTATAATACACGCCAAGTCGGCAAAAGTTCTGACATAATTTGGTATCAAACGTTACATGCTTTGGACTTTAATTGAAGTTTGAAATTAGGTTCAGCGTAATGTTGCACCCGTAACCATCGACCAGAAACGAATTTGATTTACAGTAATCTTTTCCAATGAGTTATAATTACAAGCATTTTAACGCTAAAAGCCGGATTGAAGTTAACAACGGTTGAGCGAAACAAATATCTTACTTTGAGCGCCAAACATCATGTAATGTTTGATACCAAATTAGGTCATTTTTTAAATACAATTTCCATCTTTAATTTGAAATGCTGAAAACTACATTAAAATAGTAAGGCGTTTCGGGATAACCCCATCAGTGCTTGTGTTCCTTCATTAGTAACTGTGTTCCCGAAAGTTCTGTCTGTTTCTTAATACTGTCTTCAGTACGCTAGACGGAAACGGTCTTATCATGCATCGTTTAGACAACGCTTTCCTGAAAAATTAAGCAAGATGTTGTGAAACCGGTACAAATGAGTTTCTTTTCGCAAAAAAATTAAGAACGTAACTATCTAACGGTCGTGAAAAGGTGAAGCAAGTGCATGTGCCATGTTGTCTGAGCAAACATTTCTTAAAAAGGCAGTAAAGTAAGGTGGGGTAACAGACTGATGAGGTCTCAAGTAAGATAACGCTAATTTGCCGAAAGAAAAATGGAAATAATAGAAAACAAGAAAGCCCAATGGGCATTTTAACCGGCCATTCTGACCCTCCCCACCCCTAGGTTTCACAAATGTTAGCGCGATCCTCTATTTATACGAACCGGCGTGACGAAAAGTGTGATTGTGTGACACAATATTTTGACTATAACGGTACTGGATGACGTAATGTTTAAACTCTGATGACTCAGCTTATCTTTCTTATCGCTTTTATTTGTGCTGAAAAACGCAAAGTCACTCAAACGTTGAATGTCGTCGATATAAATTCGTCCACAACTGAGAATGCTCACACCGGGACGACGAAGTATTTACTGTTGTGCCTAGACCTTAAATACAAACAGTGAACATAGCAGTAGAATCAAAATATAACGCTTGATAAACACGAGCTCGAGCAGATCATCAGAGTATGGGGCACGTCAAGGCATATCCCATGACGTTACCTTACATATAGGGGCGCCTGACATCTAGGGGCGAGTTCACGCATACCTTCATATACGCAATAGCGCGCGATGCAGTAAGGTTTATATACTTTTTCCTGCACCGCACATGCTGCTAATGATCTTTCTCGGTCAACTATCGTAAACATTTAGGCGCTATTCGACCTGTAGATATTAAAAGTGCTAGAAAGAAAATAATAATTCTTTTGTTTACTGAGAAGTGATAATTTGAAAGTGACTTGTAATCTTTATTTTCTTCATCCTACAAACGTTATCTAGCAGTAATTAAGCGTCTTTATATCAGGTTTATGGAGGGTTGACTTACATTTAATGGCGTGTTTTAAAATTTGCAAGCTTTCCTCTACAAGCCTTTCATATAGGGGCGAGTTCACACAAACCTCTTGTTCAGTGCGACAGCGCGATATGTCACGCAAGGTACGCGTAGTACACTTACGCAATAGGGCGTGATGTCCCGCGAAGTTACCTTACATATAGGGGCGTCTTACAAATGGGGGCGAGTTCACGCATACCTCCAGGTATGCAATAGCGCGAGATGTCACGCAAGGTTACCTTTCACATAGGGGAGTCTTGCTTATAGGGGCGAGTTCTCACATACCTCCAGTTACCGTGTAGCACTGAATTTTTTTGCGGATTCCAATTTTTGCGGGGTTTTTTTCGCGATACGCAAAATTAAGTTCCCACAAAATAAAATTACCGTAATTTTTTTTTGCGAAAAAATTTCTCCACAGTAGAAATTATGTACAAAAATACTGGTTTGAAGGAGAAAAATGCTATAGATAACTCTGTGGATAATACATCAAGTGGTACCCTAGTTATTGTCCATCCATTGCAGTGTAATAGAGTGACATTGATTAATCTGTCCTACATTCTCATTTTGTTTTGTCTGTACTCAAATAAAAAAAACGAAATGTTAGCATTTGAACGTGACTTTCAGAAAATCGCAAAAATTAATTCCAGCAAAAAAACAGTCTCTTCCAATCGCAAAGATTAATTCCCGCAAAACACAAAAAGTCGCCAATCCGCAAAATTAAACTCTCGTAAAAATTTAGTGCCACACGATATGCTATACTGCGAGTTGTCACACAAGGTTATCTTACATATAGGGGCGTCTATCAAAGCTATTTTCATTCAAATAGGGGTGTCTTAAATATAAGGGCGTCTTACATATAGGGGTGTCTTACACATGGGGGCGTCTTACATATAGGAGTATCTTACATGTAGGGGCGTCTTACATATAGGGGTGTCTTACATATAGGGGCGTTTTTCATATAGGGGAGTTTTACATATAGGGGCGTGTTACATATAGGGGCGTTTTAGAAATTAGGGCGTGTTGGATCTTATATATAGGGGCGTTTTACATAAAGGGGTGTCTTACACATGGGGGCGTCTTACATATAGGGACGTCTTACATATAGGTAGTAAATAGCAAGGGTTGACAGGCCGCACAATCTCTTCCATTGTGAAACATGTGATAACCTTTTATTTGATTTTGGCTCTCACGAGTATATCTTTTAAGGATTTTTCCTTTTTAAAGGATACCATTGGTGGCTCTTTGAATATTTCTCGGAGCAGTGGTTGATTTTGTATAATGTGCCATTTTTTCATTAGGGCTTGTTTGATGTTTGGCACTGATGGTCGGTATTGTGTGACAAAATGCAAAATGTCTTTCTGGGTTTTATTATCTTGTTTAAGTGCTGATTCCCTTCCAGTGAATTTTATTTCTGATAGTGCGTCCTCTATCAGATTGCGTGGAAAACCTCTTGCTTGTAAGTGCAGTTTAAAATTTGAAATACTCTATATGTAAGGTATCCTCGTGTGACATCGCACGATTGAACTCGCCCCTATATGTAAGGTAGCCTCGCGTGACATCGCGTGCTATTGCGTAAATGAAAGTATGTGTTAACTCGCCCGTAAACCAATATGTAAGGTACCCTCGTGTGACATCGCGCGCGTAAACTCGCCCCTATATGTAAGGTAACCTCGCGTCACATCGCCCGCTATTGTGTAAATGAAAGTATGTGTTAATTCGCCCTTATATGTCAGGCACCCTATATGTGAGGCAATCTCGCGAGACATCGCGCGTTTCAACTCGCCCCTATATGCAAGACGCCCCTATATGTAAAGTAACATCGCGTGATATCGCGCGCGTGAACTCGCCCCTATATGTAAGACGCCCCTATATGCAAGGTAACCTTGTGTAACATCGCGTGCGTGAACTCGCCCCTATATGTCAGGCGCCCCGATATGTAAAGTAACGTTACCAACCCCGGTCAAAGTAATGAGAGCGAATGTCGCGCTCTATTCTCTTTGAAATATCGCCGAGCTTTCGAGCGATTTTTCGCCGCGTTGGCGCGACAATTCGCCAAGTCAAGCGAAAGTTCGCAAGGCTAATCATAAACTCAAGGAAGCAAATGTTCGATCAACCGAAGTATCGAAGAAAATTCACGTCAGGAAATGGAATATCCACCAGCTTTCCGACTGCAAGATAAAACAACCGGTATTAAAAACGTGATCTCCGGCACATGACAAAACATGAACAATTTTTTTAAGCGTGTCTGGTACGGCAATACGGGTTCAACTCAGAACTGACTCAATTCAGTTTTTTATTCCATCCAAGAAATAGAAACAAAAAAGTCCAAAAGCTATAATTGTGGCAAACTGCGCGAACTCTTCTTTGACAGGCAAGACAAGACAAGACTTACACGTGCAGGAAGTCATGCCATCTCGTGGGTGAACTCGTCAAGAATCCCTGCATCTTTACCACTTTAATTTCCCAGCAAAAAAGGAATACTCGAAGAAATAGCATAGACATATGATTTCAACTACACATTCGCCTTGCTGCCCGGGGCTTGCTGTTTTGACGGCTTAGAGAACTGCTCATGCATTGCGTTACAAAATGAATTGTACTAAGTTTGCATACGGCAGATTTGTGTTTACTCAGGTTAGAATTGACGTGTCGAATTTCTTTCAGATCGCGGAGTTTTAGTTCCTTCAGACTTCTTTGGTTTACTTCGAAGATTTAAAATGTGATATCGACTTCAGCGTAATGAATGGAACTAGTGAGGAATGTGTTTTTCCAATTAAGACTTCGGCTATAATTCCTTCTCATCTGAGTGACCATACTCATTTCTCACACGTGTGAGCGCAACTAATTAAAAGTGTTTGTCCTTCTTATGTCGGTGGAAGTACAGCAACACTGAACAGGTGAATGTCGGTTCATTAGTAATGTGGCTGATGGACTGTGCTTTGCCGTTCTTCCTTATTTAAGTGAAATAAATACCTATACCGTACTCGTCAAGCAATTTGAAAAAAGGACACGTGATCTTTCACGCAATGACAGATGACCGGAACGAGGTTGACGCCCCTACGCGGCCCCTTGCATTGACCTGTAAAACCATTTGGTTTGATTCTTAATCCTTGACATAGGCTCTCTTCTTTCGTTTCCTCTACAAGGTTGGCCATGGGTCAACTGAAATGGGTCGCGAAAATGAACTCGGGTAGAACAAGGCCGCTATTTGGTCGATTACTTCGTTTTTGAAAACAACGAAATATATATATCTTATTAGACGGTTTAGTGTGTAGTATCGTGGGATATTTTTACGAGTCGCGCCGTATTTTGGCGAGCCCGTAGGGCGAGTCAAAATACAAGAGACGAGTAAAAATATCCCACGATACCACACACTCAACCGTCTAATAAGGGATTTATTATTCAACTTAGCTACAAAATGGAAAAGTGGTTTATAAACTGTCTGAGTTGCGTGACAAACTAACGTGACTTCTGAGCAGCGAGTGAGCGCGCCAGCGGGGTCAGGTTTCGCGCGCTTGACGTGAGGTTGTTGTTGATTGGTCAAAAACGAAAACTTGTCAAACTTGTCAATCGAGCGAAGCGTCGGGATTTTATTTCAAACTTGCAAGGAAAACAAAGATGGAACAAGGCAAAACTGAGTTATTTTCGGGTTTACAGTTAGATGAACAACAATGTTCTCGGTCACCGAGTAAAACTACGAAAAGAAAGAACTCGACAGAACAAACAGAACTCGAAAGTCAAGTCAAACAAAGTTAAACAGCACTTCAAGCTCAGTCATCTTCGTCCGAATCACTAACCACGGGTCGTTTTGAAAGAGATAGCGGTGGAGATTTCTGACCGATAACAATTGTGCATTTGTTGAAAACAGCTCCTGAGGAAAGATGGGTTCCGTTTCCTGACTTTGACAAACAAATGACATAAAAGATTGTTAAGTTCCTCGGCGGGAATTTCTTCAATGGCCCTTGTTTCTTTAACGGACTTGAAGTCAGTTTTTGTCTTTTCTGTTGTATTTTAATACGTTTCGATTTTCTTCAATAAATAAAGAAATTTCACTGTCGTCTAGGTCATTGCTTGTCTCTAGGATCTCGTTTTCGTTAATAACCTCAAAATTTGGTAAGCATTCATTGTTTTCTTCCGGAAAACGACCGTTTCTGCCATTTTCTTCATCGTTCACCTTGTAAGCCTAATGCCTGACGTGGCATTTGTAGAAAACCTGTCAAACCGGTCTTCTGGAGTACAAATACCGTGGGATATTTGTACTCGTTTTGGGTGTTATTTGTACTCTACTGAATGCAGTTGAATAATAAAAGGCGATATTCGGATAGTCTAAAAGATAACGCCGGCAAACTTTTCACGATCTATAAACCATTAACTTTTCACACGTTATGGATAAAGTATCCCATCAGAACAACACGTCTAACGTAAACGAAACGTGCTCCGGCCGATCTGTTGAATCATCAGCGCTGTTTTAATGTTTACGGACGCAAATACCAAACATAAAAAGCAATAACCTTCATTGTTCGAGCGCCTTTAGCGCCGATGAGATCACAGTTTGTCAGGACAGGAGGAAAACAGATGGCATTTATAAACCACGATCTATAAACCATTAACTTTTCACACGTTATGGATGAAGTACCCAATCAGAACAACACGTCTAACGTAAACGAAACGTGCTCCGGCCGATCCGTTGAATCATCAGCGCTGTTTTAATGTTTACAGATGCAAAAACCAAACATAAAAAGCATTAACCTTCATTGTTCGAGCGCCTTTAGCGCCAATGAGATCACAGCTTGTCAGGAAAGGAGGAAAACAGATGGCATTTTAATCCCGGGAGAAAAGGCAGCTAAAACAATTCCGATTTGTTTGACTGGCAGCAGTTAATACAGAAATGTACCTGAGCTAAAGAACCTTAATAGTAACATTTTATCTGCAAACTCGAATATAGAAAGGATCATTTATATAAGATCGCTGATACGCTGATCCTCCGTGGATAGCTCTTTCTCCGATACGCAATTGTGACATGGTAAATCTCCGAAAAAAATTTGGCAAATCTGTAGCAAGCTTCATTTCCAATTTCGACAAAAGAAAGGTATGCTTATATCGTGCACTCGTTCCCTTAATTTACCTGAAAGACGGCGAGCAGTCTTATACCCACATGGAATCTTACACTATAGTATTACATCACACTAGCTACACACCACGTGCAGCGTCAGTCACTATAATTGTCGAGGAAATCATAGATGTTGGGGCTTAGAGAAGATCGATTTCAATGGTTTTAAGAAATCACAAGTCAACAAAGTTATGAAGCTTACCCTCTAGTCCATAGCAAAATCGCAGACTTGAACTTAATACCGTGCAGCGAGTGTATTTCCCCGTGCCACATTTCCTGTTTGTGCTGCATGGAACACTTTGAACCTTCCACTACTTCTCCGTCGATAACAAGCTTCTGGAGATTTAGTACTTCAATTAACTCTTCGGGCAGTGGCAACGAACCTTTCCTTTTCCATGCTACGACGGCGAAGGTCATCTAAAAGCACGACAAAGAAAAGAACGACTTTGCTTTCTCCGGTGCTTAATATTCTGGGAAAAATTATTCGCTTTGAATTTTTCTCAGTTAGGTGAGTGATATGGAAGTTTTCTTACCTTGATAATGGAAAGCTAGCTTTAGGGAACCACAGAATATCTTAAGCAACGATCGCGACTAATTAAAAGCAATCAGCTGGACATTGAAGCGATGAGAATTGTCCTCGCAATCACTGCTCGGAATGGACTTCACCGGGCATCACCGCGCCAAAAATATTATAAAAGCCCGCGCTTTTCGGTGATTGGCTGCAGATTGGTGCCCTTGACTACGGGATTACTGCGCATATACGGTGTGCTTGGTCCGCTGAATATTACTTGAGGGCTCTGATTTAGGAGCTGTCACATTGTATGTGAGAGGATGTGAGAGAAAATGTCTTTCAAGCGTGGGTCGCTTCATGGAATCGATCGTAATGAAAAGTCAAGTCCACTGAAAAAACAACTGGGTGAACATCCACTTAAATGTGGTAACATTCTCGGAGACGACGATTATGTTGACGTCGAACTGGAAACAGTCCTCACAAGAAAACGCAGAAAGACCGCCAATGTTCACAAAGGCAACTCGGCCGATATTTCTCACAGTTGTTCGTCCAGTGGCGATGCAGCCGAAAACCAGGAAAACGATGATTTGCTATCAACTTGTAACGACGAGGAGTGTAAAGAGCCATCTGAAATAAGTACAGCTGATGCAGTTTACCCCGAGTGTGCTGTGGACGGCGATTTCTCACCTGGGGATGGTGGCGGTGAAATATTGAAAAACACAGGGACAGGCAGGTCAAACGAATTCTTAGAAATTGAAGCCAAAAATGGTGAGTGTCACTTACATTTTTTACATTTGCGTCCTTTAAGGTGCAACTTGGTGTCACATTATACTAGGCAAACCAAATTTTATGACTTCCCAAGTAGATAATTTGTCCAATAGTGAAGTGGATTTTTTCGTGTGATTTGTTCCAATGCTTCTATTTTGACTGTTTTGAGTTTTACTACCCAAAGTAGCTCGTAGCAGTAAGTTCTCATATATAAAACTTAGGAGCCAAAACTGAAGTTTTCCTAGTGGGCTAGTTGGGACCCCGGGGGTGGGGGGACTCCCATATGAAAGTGACAGGGATGCTCGTCGGAAAATTAGAATTAACACCCTATAGGAGACCAATCTGGGCCTGGCTCCGGCTTTATTTGACCCCTAAGGGAGACCATACAAAAACAGACAACTAAATAAGAGCCATAGAGATGTTAATTGCGCTAAAGATGTTGCAATCGAATGCTGTCTTCTATGAGTAAATTTTAACAACTGTGATTTCTGTGCTGCTCTAGACCACTAACACAGTATAATATAGATATTTCTTCACACACAACCCTAAGCGATACCTGTGTGGGTAAAAATATTGGCACCAGAATCTGCAATTTACAACCCTAAGCGAGACGACGAGCATCCCCGTCACTTTCATATGGGAGTCCCCCCCCCCCCCGGGGTTGGGACAATAGTCTCGACTGTACACAAAGTTTTGCTGTTTTGTTACTCTTTTGTTATTCAATGAGATGCAAATGAGTTAAGTTCACACCCTAGTGATCTTGGTAGACTTTAATATGAAGAGGGCCTTATTCAACAAAAAAAAAACAGTTCCGCTTTCAGGCCACTGGTGACATCATAAGAGAAACCTAAATAACAAAGTAATCAAAATGATGCAACTGCAGTTGTTTGGTCCACTTCTGGAAAAAAAGAAAGAAAAAAAACCTACCCGGTCCAAAACAAGCGTCCTGGCCTGCCCTGACTACAAGTGTTTAAACTTATCTTCATTTAAGCGCAGCCCATAGAACTTTCATAGTCAAATACGAAATTCTCTTTATCATCATATTTCTTATTTTAAACAGCATGGTTTGGCAACTTAGAATGGTGGAACATTGTACCCCCTGAGAGATTAGATTCAGATGGTGAATATGATGGTGGTGTTTGTGTAGATGGTGATTGTGAAACATTCTTGCATTCACATGACACAGGAGACCTCATAGGTGGATCAGATTTGCTTGAGGAACTTAGAACGTTAAGTAATATGCAAGAAGTTTCAGCAGCTGCAATGGGATATTCTGACAACTCAGATGATCGACTGTTTCCCAATTCACAGCTGTCTTTGAAGGAATCAGTTATTTTGCTTTTGGGAATTGTAACAAGGCACCAACTTTCTGGTGTTGCTCTTGAAGACATTTTGTCTTTCATCGACTTGGTTTGCCCAAAAGAAAACAAAATGCCTAAAGATACAAAGGAAATATTCTCCTTTATTCAAAGTCAGTCACATAAAATTGTAAAACACTTCTACTGCCCCAATAAAAAGTGCCAGGCATATGTTAGCCATACAGCCCTAGATGGACAAGAAAACTGTGGACTCTGTAATTGCACGTTAAGTGAAGAAGCAATTTTCCTGGAAATACCAGTTCAGGATCAGTTAAAAACAGTCCTGTCAGGTAAGCAGCATATTCACTTGACCAAAAACACACCACATTCTTACATCTACTGAACACAAAAGTTCAACACCACCTTTTGGTTTCACTAAATGCCTCACAGCATCAATTTGTATAGAAATGCAACAGTGCCCAAGAAATGCAGCAATACACAAACTAAAATAATATTCAGGCTGCAGTTATGAATGTCAATAATTATCTTTTAGTCTGAGTTGGATTTGGGAACCATTGTTTTTGCATAATTATTTTGCATGGATTTTTTGTTCAACAACCCCCGCCCCCCCGAGTGTGCTTATTAAATTTTATTTTTGGCCTTCATTGGTCTTTATCTTTGGTCTTTTTTCTGCTCATAGTTTTCACACGTTATTCTTGATCTCTCTCTAGGACCTAATGTCATTGAAAAACTCAAGTACCGATTCAATAGAGTGAAGCGTGATGAAACTGCTATTGAAGATGTTTATGATGGCCGTCTATACCAGAAGTTTTCAGCAGAAAACGGTTTTTTGAGCAGTCCGGACAACATATCACTGACAACATATCACTGATGGTGTGGCTCTGGTGAGGTCATCAAGGGCAGGAGTGTGGCCAATCTATTATGTGATAAATGAGCTTCCCCCCAGGGAAAGGTATACCTTGTAACAAGCTTGAGAATGAATTATAACTTTTTTTTAGAATCATCTACGAAACTCTTTGATTTCAGTCAAAACAGCCCAAGTGTTTCTCTCAAGTGTGAGTTCATGACTACAGTAGTGGAAATTTGATTTCATTTTTTGCTTTGGTATTCCAATCTAGAAATTAGTATTTTGATCCAGAAATCAAGATCAGTTTTCCCTTTCACTATGTTGCTTTACTATGTACAGCTGTAAATCCCTCTTTCACCAAGGCCACTTTTTCCTTCATTGTTTACCTTGGGTCTCTTTCTTTTCTTTTTAGATTCAGCAGGGCAAATAGATTATTTGCTGGGTTATGGTTTGGCAAAGGCAAACCCCATTTTCCAACATTCATGAAACCATTTTGTCAAAGCATAAGAGATTTGTACACAGAAGGTAAGGTGTTTCTTGTTACAGATCTAATTGTGTGTAAATAAGTTGATTACAACTGACAGGTGCCAACTAGGTACAGTGGAACCCCACTGTACCGCCACCTTGTCACTATGGCCACTTTGAATTGGCCCAGCAAAATGCCCATACTTTTTCTCATAAGATGCGGCCACCTTGTTAATACGGCCAACGGCCAGACTCTGAAATCCCAAAAAGTGTGTTCCTTTATAAATTAACCTCCTTATTACGGCCACTCAAACCAAACCTGTATTCTAGAGGACAGATAAGTGACATTGTAGGTACATGTACTTGAGGGCCCTTTGTGATGACACTTACAGTTGCAGACTATATTTATTCACATGTAAATTGAGTCTAGGTTTCGAATAATCAAAGACTGCTGAATAAAAAGGCTAAAGACATCAGTACAGTCAGTCTTGAACTGAAGTGAAACATCCACATGCACTCATTACAAGAAAGTGCTGCAGTCTTAAAATGACTTCAACAGTATCCGCACAGAGTTGTAAAAGGACTCACATACTTATTGGAATTTGTGAGTATTTGACTTTGAATTGAGACTGTAATAATTCTTTCCCTCAGCTTTTTTTATTCAGCATTCTTAATTCGAAACTGGACGACTGGAAAAACTAATGAACATTTCAAATACACAGAGTATTGACAGGTCGGTCCTTTACTTGTATTTGCTGTTGTTTTGTGTATACCTAGGTATTGAAATGGAGGCAGTTGCCAGCAAGAGGATAAAAGGCATTCTTCTGGACACGACCATGGATTCACCAGCAAGATCTGCGTGGTTGAGTTTGAGACAATTCAATGGTTACAGCGGGTGTCAGACATGCACTGAGCCTGGAGAACAACTTGATCTGGGCCCAGGAAAGAAGCATGCAAGACGGCAGTGCCATGTCTATCCATTCAACCCAGAGTATGCACAAACAACAGGGCATGCAAAACTAAGAGAACATGATGTTGTCAAGCAGCAGGCTCTTGTTGCCATGTCTCAAATTTCCCAGAAAGGAAGGGTTGTTGTGAGTATTCTTATTACATTGTACAGCATTTCAATATCTGCTAAACATATATACTTCCCTTCCCATCCCATGTGTAAAATTTATGTGTATAGATTTAGAAACTGCTGAAAAATATCTTAACAGCAAGTGCTAACGGTGTTTCCAAGACCAGTAGCACTGCACGATTTCCTGCCAAACAAAAGATGACATTCTCCACCCCTGGTCAGGTTGTCTTGGGACTTCCCTCCCCCTTCCCCAGAGTCGGTACGGATGGACGGACGGATGGATGGATGGACGCTGACGTCACAACCAAAATTTTTTTGGATGGATAGGTTACCAAATTTCCTTAGCAAATGGAGCTCCGCTGGCGGGCTTTACCCGCAGGCTCCGCTAATAATAACAATGATATAAATAACAACAACACATAGTTATCAGGGACATGAGAAGCAACTAAGAGGTGCATGTTCATCCACGTGCCCATTTCTGCTGAACATAACACCTCAGTAAAAGTTGTTGAGAAACACTATCCAAATACAAAGATCATAAAAATTAATAGGGTGTGGGGTATGATGGCCGAAACAACACTGGTCAGTGGTATCAGTGCCCCCAGTCTCGTAAAGAAGGGACTAGAAAAGTTTGCCAACTCCATTATAGGTAACAACAACATCTTGGAAGTTCAGAAGATCACTCTCCTAAGAACATCCCACAAGTTGTGAAAAGTTCTATAAATAAACTGACATCTTCCCTTTAGTGCCCTAAGTCTGTAGATTGGACTCGCTGCCACAGGAACTACAATAAAGAGGCAAAAAGGATTTTTTTGCTATAACAACAATGATAATTATAACAACAATATGATTAAGAAGGATGATATACATGTATTATACTTTTTTATAATTATTTGATCTTGTTCGCTACAAATATATGTATATTTTTTGTTTTAGAATCCCCAAGAGGGTGTACTTGGTCTGTCGTGGGCATTTTCCTTACCCCTGCATGATGTGGTAGCTGGGACAGCTATTGACTACATGCACTGTATCTGCGAAGGTGCAGTTAACCAGCACTTGATGGCTTGGTTTGAAGACAAGTCGAGCGAATGTTACGTAGGAAGCAGTGCTAATGAGATTGACAGTGCCTTGCTGTCTTTAAAGCCAATATCAGAAATTACCCGCAGACCTAGAAGTTTATATGACTGGAAGCAGTGGAAGGGTGAGTGTATGTGTTGAGAGGTTTTAGAAACAGCAGTCTCCATTAGTACATTGCTCAACAAACAAGTTTGATTTCCAAGAAAGGAACAGATTGATTAATTTTGTATTAGGCTTGTAGTTTTAAGGAAATAACTCAGCTCCTGTATAGTCTACAGAGGCAAAGTGTAGACTGACCTCTTAGAAAATAGAAGAACCTAAACATCATAATAAGATTTTTGTTGCCAACTGACCAGCTAAAACGAAACATTCACATAATTTTACTTAAAGGAAAACAAATGAGTGAAAAATTTCGTCCAAATAAAGTACATGTTTGTAATGCATGCACATATGTAGTAAATAAAATTACAATGTTTTGAGAGACTGAATTTATGACCTCGAAAGTCTTTGAAAAAGTCCAAGAATTTTTTAACCAAAAAAAGGTTACAAATCTTGAGCACGTTGTGGAGGGTTAACACTATGTGTGTATGCTATGTTTTATATTTATTTAATCTGTAATTTTATTTTTAATTGTTTCGTAATTTTATTCTTCATGTCTTGGGCCAAGATCATGTTAGATATTTACTCTGTTCATGGAATTAATTTATTTTGAAACTTTTTTTCTTTTTCAGCTAATGAGAAGAGAGCATTTCTGTTGTATTATTCAATCCCACTATTAGTTGAAAGATTGGATGAAACATGCTTTCTTCATCTTGCCTTTCTTGTTGGTGGAATATATAGGCTTTTGAAGGACAGCGTTTCAAAAACTGACCTAGAAGAGGCTGGTGTGTTGCTGAAACTGTATTGTGCACAAACACAATACGTTTATGGTGAGCATACATGAACACTGTAATAACTTTTCTACTTGCGTTACAGTTTAACGTGTAACCCCAAAATAGTATTTTGCTATAATAACTCTTTGCACCTGTTCAAAATCCCTTGCAGTCTTGACTTTTTATAGGCTGTGAAGGTTACGAAATCTAGCCATCATCTGTTACATGACCGAGCTAGTGAGGGGCGTGGGTATATTCGTGATTTGACATCACAAACTGATATGCATCTCCTTAAGTCTATGTAAACATGCATGCAAGCAGTTCATGGCATCAAATCAGGAATATAGCCCCAGCCCCTTCTGACTCGGTCGTGCGACAAATGATGCTTAGTTTTTCGCAAGTTTTGAACCCCGTAAAAAAGTCAAAAACTGCAAATAATTGCAAAATGTTTTTTAAATAGGTGCAAAGTTTTATATTAATGTAAAAAATATTTTGGAGTTAGGTGCACTTTAAAAGTACAATGATTTCATGACTGAAAGTTGGTTTTCAATAATTGCTTGCTCCACATGGCCAGATTTGAAATAAGTATTTCCAGAACTATATTTTCCTCAACTATCAAAGTGCGAATATAATTGACATTATCTGTCATATGTCACCTAAGAAGTACATTGTAGAATAATGTACATTCATAATTATTTGAATGTGACTTGATTTCAGTTGATAGAAAATCATGTTTATCCCAGTATATAGAACAGGGTCCGAAATTTATTTTTTTGTATGCGAGCGCCAAGTGGCGACTGAAATTTTTTTTCCAGTCGCCAGATGGAAAATTCTGGTTGCCAAAAAGTGTCCGTAAAATTGTTGCTTCACAGCGAAACACGAAGCTTTTAAAGACGTTTCTTCGCTCAAAACATAATCTTACTCGTGCACGATCGCAAGAGTCAGACTGCCATGAAAAAAAGGCGATCGTGTAGCTTACATTGTAGTTGAAAAGGAGTTTTTGTTAAATAGATAGCTCTCTTAGTTTGACGACTGAACATGACGCCACTTCTTCTGACTGTAAAGCGTTATCGAAAATTTGTAGAGCGTTTCGTTGAATATTCAATGGCGAAAAGAAAGCCTGTGTTTATGCGATGCGCCCACGGTATGGTTGTCAGATGAAACTGCTGAAAACATGGCGGCCGCTAAATTTCGATTACATTGCGTGGATTACAACTGTTGTGGAGGTCATTTAACAGGAATCTTACCTTCGTTTTTGATCTAAATTATTTTCTATGGAGATTAAAAACTTCGAAAAGACAAGGGGTAAGTTTCTGCTGGAAATCAAACGCGAATATTTCCATTTAAGACGAAATTATTTCCTTGAGCGGCGGTTCAAAACACTAACAAGGCGCTGAAAGTTAGTCGCCTCCTGGCGACTAGCCTTGAAATTCTGGTCGCCAACACTCAATTTTCAGTCGCATTGGCAACCAGCTGGTCGCAATTTCGGACCCTGTAGAAGGAACTTTATTGCTCTTTGGTATAATGATGTGGTCTGTGTTGACAGCCTATTCTTAGATAGCAAATGGCATTAAGGTGATCATTAGTTAGGAACATCACCAAGGTGATTTACAAAAGTTTTCTTAATTTTATTGTTGTAAACTGTAGATAAAGGGAAATAATGTTTTAAACATGTAACATCAGTCTTTTGCACCGAGTTGACATTGCATTTCCTGCATTTGATTTTAAGGGAAAAGATTCCAGACCTTTAATGTTCATCAGGTACTCCATTTGAAGAACACTGTGGAAAACCTGGGACCTCTATGGTCAAATTCATGTTTCCCCTTCGAAGATTATAACGGAGACTTGAAAGGCTACTTTCATGGAAGCCAGAATATCCAGGGGCAGGTAAGAAATTATGACAATGAATTGAATGATGATGTGACTTAATGTATGTTAATCACAAATATCACTAAAAACTTGCTATCTTGGGTCATGAAACAGCAGCAGGTGTTACCATTAAGTGTTGCAATACCCCAGGGGGTACTCAGGTATAATAGTGATTGAGATGTGCAAAGTCCTTTTTTGGGGTTAAAAGTTACGATCTGAGGACTTTTTTGAGTTTGGAATTTTGTGGTGACTTTTGGTGGGTAAATTCTTTCATGTAAAGGAAAAAGGTCATTTCTTGGGTCAAGATCTGGGCCGTTGGACTTTTTTGGGGGTCTTCTTTTGGCGTAAAGGACTTTTTGAGTATAACAAATTTGTCTTTATTTGCACATCCATGTCGCTGTTATGCATGAGTCCCTCCCCCCCCCCCTTCCCCTAGGTGCAATACATTGTCAATGTACAGTATATGTATAAAATTTGATAGACATAGCCTCTGTTTCTTGGCCAGATGTACATGTTCACGTACATGGAACTAAAAAAGACAAAATCTTATTTATGTTGATGATATTACTTTATACTTTTGTTAACTTCCATACTGCTACATGTAATTACAGCAAATATGAAATTAGAAACATTGGAGTTGGGCTGTCGTTGTTTTTTTTTTATCAGTTTTGTGACACATTATAATTTGTGGGCTCTTTTCTGCCAGATTGTGAAATCAATATGTGTTCACCAGAGTCTGCCTCTACTAGCTGAGTCTTTACCAGATTCCTCAGAGGCAAAGCGACTGTACAGAGAGCTATTGTCAAAGACTTATCGGTGCAGGTAAACAATTAACTATTTACATATTACTTAGTTCATGAGGTAATGAAAAATAACCAATAAGCGAGCTGCCATGGTGTTCATCACGTCTTCAAACTGGGGCAAATGGTCTGGTTACTCAATATTAAATCCTTAGAAGCCAAAAGTGTAGTATTTATCAATGGTATATAAGCTTATGCTTCATGTGCACATTCAAAAATGCATGTTACATGTCTATTTCAGCAAAATGTGACCCTTTTTTGTGCCTGGCAAGAACAAGTCTGTAACATTTATCATTCTAGTGTGGACTGGATCTGATGAAATGAAAATATAGTAAATAATACAAAAAAGAAAATCAAACAATCGAGTGCCCCTGTTATGTTATTAACAAGACATTTGATATGTATGAAAAAAATTACACAGTTTCCAGGAGTTGCTCTTCTGCTGGTTGTTTCTAATGTGTTTGATATCTTTTCTTGTTTTGTACAAGGACTGTGGGTGAAGAGATATGTTTTGAAACTTTCATCGTGGGTTCACTGGAGCGCGTGTGGGAGAAATCAGGTTTAGTTAGTAAAGAAGAGAAAGAAGTTGTTGGGCCTGTCTCCAAGATGTGGGTGTTCAAACGAGCAATCATCAATGGAGTAGAGTATCAAAGTTCGCTTTATAAAAGAACCACTGCAAGAAACAACTCTACTATCATTTTTCAAAGAAGAGGAAAAAGCCATTATGGATCAATTGTAAAGTTTGTCAAGTGCCAAGAAAAGTGTACCAGAATGCAATGTCTACATGGCAAGTGTTCATGCTCTTTGTCATTTCGTTACATTGCAGTAGTCAATAAATTTTCAAAGCACCCATGCCAGCTCCCATTTTATCATGGCATGCAAATAGTCACGCACATTGTACGGGTGGCCATTGCAGACCATGTCATGGCTATTCCAATTTCCTCTATAAAGGAGAAATGTATGAGGATCGATGTTGATGCTACTCATGTATATGTGTGTCACATTCCTAATGCATTTGAGAAAGACTAAAGGTACATGGAGCTTACGTACAAGTACATCGTAGACTGCTAGTCCTGGATGTGAACCTCGTGTACAATACTTTATGTTGTGACTGGATCCAAATGTAACAAGGTACCAACTCATATCCTGTATTTTTTAAAGCCTTATCTAAATACTGTGTATTTGAATTGTGATTTCTCCAGCCTCCAAGAAAGGTGGAAATTGGTTCGGTGACATTTGCCGGGGGTTGGGTGGAGGGGGGGGGGGGGGTAGAGGCTCAACTTAGTGAGAAGCAAATCCAAGGGAAACAATGTTTGGTTCGACCTACTGGGAGATTAGAGAAATTGAAGATTCAATAGATTGTGATTCTACTTCAAGGATAAAGTATGCCTGCCCACATATATATTAACTTTTGCATGCAACGGGTCCATTCGTCACAAAAGTGTGTAATGCTCTTGCAGTTGCAGTGGCCTGATAAGTTAAGAAGATTTCTGTGAAATAATAGAATTACCATTGTACTCAAATCTCATTGAATGTGACAATAAAATCAACTAAGCAGATGGTGCATGTGGCTTGTCTGCTTTAAACTCGGTTGTGACATTGTTGAGTGGAAAATGAGTTTTCTTCAATCAACATGCATATACATGTACTGTATGTCTAGTAAGGAGGGTTTGGTCACATAAATGCAATGAGCATCACACCTAAATTAAATGCACTGATTTCAGATCCAGCAATCTGATGTTTTAAAAGTTTTTGTAGCTTGATTAAAAAAAAGTAAGCAGGCTTTGGTAGGACATGCAAAATTATTCAAATCATTTTTGTAGGTGAATTAGACAATATGTGTTTGAGACACACATGTATCGTCTACTTCCATGTTAAATTTGTATGTGTTGTCTACCTCTCAAAATAGTTAAAAAATATAGTATTTAAAATCTGTTTGAGGAGACCTTGTTGTCATTATTTAGAAACTACCTTTAAAATAGTATGTACTCACCGGAATAGAAATATGTTTGAAACAGACTGTTTTTGTGGCATTTTAAAGCTTAATCATGAATTGCCATTACAAACAGGTTTTAAATATCCTATTTAAAACATATTTTGTACTGTTGACATGTCAACTACATTCAAAATATCCTATTTAAAACCTATTTTATAATGTTAACTTGTCAACTACATTTTAAATATCCATTTTAAAGACTATTTTTATACTGATAAATTAAAAACTACATTTTAAACCTACTACCATTGCCAAGTTTGCATTCAAAATAGTGTTCAACTAACATATTTTGAACTGTTTATACCAAATGTTTGTGGCCATACTCTTAAAACAGGTTTTAAATCCCTTATTTAGACCCTGTTTTAACTAAAAAATACATCAAAAACAGGTGGAAAATCCTTCCAGAGTCATGAAATACGTTTAAACTATATCTGAAATACATTTCAAACACAGTGCAAACTTTGATTTTTTTTACGAAATAGCACAAAAATACCCTACCGTGGCTTCAAAATAGTGTTCAAATCGTGAAAATACTTTCAAAACAGTTTAAAACTAGTTTTAAAATACAGTTGGTTTGGTAAGGGAATATATTCAAAGTAATGCGTAATTCATTGCTTCGTGATTTTTATCTGGTTTAAAATGTGAAATCAGCCATTTCACCAAAGCAATGATTATTTTTCGGTGCATTTACTATTACTATGCAAAACCTAAGGTTCAAAATGTTTTTGCGATTTACTTCGAAACAAACACAGATTTTTATTTTTGTTCTTGTATATTTTGTTTGCCATACACCACAGTTTAAGATGTTGGTGTTTGCTTTTCAAAGCGAAGTCTGGATCGCGTAAAATTTCAATTTTAGTGTTTTCGAGGTTTTTTGTTTATCGTTGTCATGGAAATATCGATTTTCACAAAATGTAAACGGCGCTAAAGTCCAATCCAAAACCAAAAAGTACTTCAAATTTCACGTTGATACGACAAGATAAAGACTGTCTAAGAGCCGATTTTAAAAGTGAGGTATGGTCCCAAAAAAAACTGTATCGAAACACCTTAATTTTGGTGAAAATGGTTTTGTTTACAATTATTGTCTAAATATTGTCAGGTGACGTACCACATGTCACTCTAACGGCTTAACAAAATAAAACTTCAATTTGTTGTTTGTTGTTGACGAATGAAACCGTTATTTATAAAATTATATTGTTTCAATTTTTTTTTCAGAAACTAGAGGGAAATACTGATTGTAGGAGTAGCATGTCAAGCATCTTCAAACTAGTGACCCTTAACAAGAGACCATCAAGCTATCGGTTGATCAGTCAAAAGCCCCAGTTATTACCTAGTGCCAAATATCTGACCGTAAACAATAGCGTTTCTGATACTTCCCAATAGAAAAATGATCTCAAAGATTAAGAATCAGATTAAGGTTACCGTGTACCTTCAGAGGTGTCTTCAGTCTTCCGCATGTAGCGCTTCTCAGTTTCGCCGCAGATACCAAAACCCTATATCAAATTAAAGCTTATAAAACTGGCTATTTGAATATGCCACTAACTTTTCACGAAAACGAATTTTTAAGTTTTCTGCGAAGTCTGAATATGAAGGTCTAGATCGCCTTTTGAAAGCTCCAGCTCAAAGGGAATTTTAAAGTTTGCAATTTTTTTTGCTTGGTGAAAGTTCGGCACATACGGGCTAAAAAACCATGTTGGGGTTTTCCTTTATTCATCCGCGTTCAAAAGCTTTCAAACATTTTCTAAATCGCAAGAAAAACATACGGAGTAGCGGCACAGAAATGGTTCTTAACGAAAAAATATTTAGAATTATCGAATTCCCCGACACATTCTTATTGAAGAAGCGTCAAGCTAGCGACTCTCCAAATTTGATTAAAATCGAGCAAATCGCCTTTGAGTTGGAACTCTTTAAAGTGTCACCTTTAAGCGAAAAATGAATGCCGAGAAATAGCACTCAAAAGAAAATCTTCGCTACGCAAACAAACACCGCCTCCAAACACCTTTGCCGACAGTAGACCAATCAGTGGGTGCTATTTTATCTTCCGGTCACCTCCCGTAGAAATTTCGCGCTATATTCTCTCCAAGCAAATCCTAGTGTTCCAAACATTCAACCGTCTTACCATTTTGTCGAATTTCTTTCAATGTTGGACGTTTTTTAACTGATATTATCGTGATGGGGAGAACCAAAAGAGCGAAAACCTCAAGCCAACCAGCTGGGCCTAAACTGAAGCGGCCAAGGCGGGCAAAAAAGCGAAACGAAGTGAAACTGAGCGCTGTGGAGCGCTGTGATTGAATCAGTACAACTGCAGCAGCTTTTTTGAACAGCGCTTCTTATATTGGTTGAATGGGTACTTTTTGTAGTGTCAAGCTTAGCAAAGCTTATAATTGAACAATGCTCAAAGGGCTTATTTTTACTTGCGTTATCAAGCAATCGCATAGCGCGTGTTCGACACACAATTGTTTTGTCCATTTCTCGCCGGCAAATAGGAAATTTTTAGAGGCAATTGTTGGTATCCAAAAGAGTTCAATATTGTTTAGACATATTTGTATCTTTCCAAAAGAGTGTAATAAAGTAACAACAAAAGAGCGGTTTCATCGGGATCTGATATACCAATGTACAAATGAGTGAAACTATTAGCTGTGACAGCAAGCGAGGTTCCCTGCGAAGAGATCAAAAGGTCGTCTTCCAGCGTTGGCTATATACCACGGGCTACATGTACACTGTATTAACAAATCTAAAATAATAAAATTCTTCTTTTTGCATTAAAATAAAAACATTGAAGAAAATCAAAAGAGAACACGGGTAAAACGAGATGAATTTTTAATTCACTATCTCTTTATTGTCGGTTCTTTGTTTACGCTATGCGGGAGCTGGTAAACGGTAACAGTTATCAGGTTACTTGAATGATTGTGTGTTGTAAACTGTATTCATGTTAGGTCGCTTGTTCAGGGCTGCTCTACTATCCCAGAGAGATCAAACGGAGGTACTAAAATGTATTCCATTGAATTGCAGTAATAACAGATGCTGTACGTTTCTGCGTAGTTTGCGCTCGCAAAATATTATTTGGTATTAAATCGTCTGGCGATTCACTGTCACTATTGCGATTAAAATCAGTCCAAACATTCAATAACCCTCTTTCTTCCGTTCTAAGGATATTTTGCCTGCTCGCTCCGATACTTTCCTCGTAATTGGAAGGTTCTGACGGCCATTCCCGATGATATGAACCTTTGTCTGATGCAGCGGGGCTACCACGTGTTTCCTCTGTCATGCTTTTCTTGTCTTCTGAGTTTTCCTCTTTTTTCGCTTTTTTGAGTTAGCCCACGGACATTTCCGCGGCCTGTGGGTTTCCATAGCAAAGTCATAACTTAGAAAACCCGGCTCTAACGACAAAAATATAACATAAACGGACATAGAACGCTTCGGGAAACAATAAATATGGAGGCTCTTCCATAAACAATCTTTCCCGCGAAAATCGTTCTGGATGGCTGCACTCGCATTAATTAGCTGTCAATCAAAAATAAACTATCACTTCCGGTGGAAAACGGTCATCACATTTTCTTGGCGAATATTTGCTCTTTTTTCAAATTTATTTTTCGGAATTAAAAGATTGCAAGGAAACGTTTATTTTTATGGAAAAAAATTAAAATCGTAAATTTACTATTTTTAACGTACACGGTAACCTTAAAGGGCCACCCTGATTAGATGAAGATGTCTAGCTGTATATCAGAACATAGAGCAAATCAGTTACTCTCTAAAACATTTTCTTTTAAGATAAATTTGCTAACTTCGAAAGTTATCTTAGGCTTTTCGTACCTTTTTAACTTACCTCCGTTCCGCACAGTCGTTAGTAGGTTTAGTTACAAGTTTTGTTTTTATTTTGTCCTTTTACAAGCTTGGGGGAAGATAAGTTACAAGGGGGAAGATAAGTTACGCGAAAGTTTTACGAAGGGCTAAAAAAGGCAATTACAAGATACCTTTATTCTTGTTAATAAATGTGCAAATACCTTTTTTTTCTGTACCTATATATCTTAGCTCGAGCTTTAGGGAGAGAAACACAGGATGTAGCCTTAGAGGAGTTACTCGAGTGAAAGGCACCAAACATTGTCGCTTACTTGTCCCGCACAAATCAATGGTATTCACTGTCCGACGATTGGAAAACATTCAAGAAGCTAGAATTGCTCTCCACTTTTCCTCGAGCAACTCTTATGGTTCTCTTGTGCACTCCAAACTTCCTGCATGCATCCATAACTCGATGTACGCACGCTAAAGCATGAACCATTCACGCTTTAGCGTGCTTGTTAAATAAGTAATCTTCATTCCTCGTTCCGCAGTTAAGGCACTATTACTGTACCATTTATCGCATTTAATGAGTAGGTCTGTTTTTTTTTCCGTGGCAGTTTGTTTGTTTGTTTGTTGTTGTTGTTGGTTTTTCTTTTCAGAAAAAAAATTGTTTAGTATTGACCAAGTCATTGTTTGGTGTGCCGCATGGCACCCTTAGGGCTTAAGAAAGCTGAACTATAATTTGTTGTTTGTTGTTGACGAATAAAGCTGTTGTTTTGTCAACTAAAACAGAACTAAAGGCATACCGAACTTGAACTCTGGTCTTTGGCCGCTACAAGTCCCTGCAATTACTTCCTGCATGCCACATGATCGCTCAGTGAAGTGGGTCTACCTTAAAATTATTGGGTTGTAAGAAGCCAGGTGAACGAAGTCTAACACCTGTGTTTATTTCAAGATACTGACCTAGTCCGGTTGCCAGGCCGCACCTCATCTTACCCTGTCAAAGGGGATAAACCCTGTTTAGAGCTTGATCCGTTCAGCTCCTTCTAGGATCGCATGCACCAGCAAGTTTCCTACGGAGTCAAAACCTTTCGACCCAGACTCCTAGGAAGCGCTTCATATTAATAACAAGAAAGCCATTGTTTAACGTATCAAAGACACGCACCTACCAGCTGGAGTTTGTTTATGAGCCACCAGGTTCATGAGCTACATGAATTTCCAAATTGCTTAAAATACATTTAGCGGAAATGAAAACACGGAAGAACTTCAAACCACACTGTAATTGCTAGAATTAACCCTCGAATTCTCCTAAAGTTCTCTTTACAATACAATAAGAAATGCCATGCGATTTGTAAAATGGTATATTTGCGTCACTACTTGTCGAAAGGTGATCCCCAACTAAACACCAGGGGTTTAAGTTTCTCTTGATTGAATCTTTCGCACCGTTAAGTGTTTTGACGACAAAATTAACCCATTGTAGACTATACTGTTTTCACTCCCTCTTTATATGAGCTAGATTTCATATGCGTGAATTGGAATAATCTGTCTGACGTTAATGGGGGTCTTTTTATAACCTAATAGATTCATTATCATGCGATTAATACTATATTTGCATAAACTAAAAATGGTTGACAAGCAGCACACGAAAAAGAGAAGCGGCGGTTTTTACTTTAAAAAGAATAGAAAACAATACGCATGATTACAAAAAATAAAAAATAGCAAAAAAATAACGAAACACGCAAACAAATGAGAATAGACTTTTTATTTCAAGAAAACTGTACTAAATGAGTAAAAGAATTCTAACAAGAAGAGCCAAACGGTACCCAGGCTCAGAACAGGATTTCTCGAGTTATGTGCGATCGTTTGGCCACGATTGATAGAAAATGACAATCAATTTCATTCAAAGCTTACATTTTCGATTAAACGCTGGCCATCCGTTTGTTTATTGATACTTTTAAAGCCTCTGGCTTTTCGTTTTTTTTTTCTTGTTTGCCTTTACTGTTTCAAACATGTTATATTGAATGAATTTGCAAAAGACAGAAAGTGAAACTTAGCTGCCAATGTTCACAAGAGAAAAACATCTGTTAGAGCAGCCACCATCTACAACAAGACTTCATGTTCAAATATAAGAACAGATGTGAAAGTTGATAACGCGAAAGAAGGGTGTTGAGAACATGCTTGAAGCGATGCGTGACGCAGCACAACTACCTACAATGAAAAAAAAATACGGTAAAATAAATGACAATTTAGTGCAAAGTAGTGGCCTTTTAGAAATTTGACGTTAGTTACACAAAGAGAACAGAAGATTATTATTGTACACATGGTATTCTGGCCCCGGTTCCTGGATAGCCGATTAAATTGTCCCCCGATAAGCAATTAATCCACGATTCAATTCCCTATCTCTAGAATAACTAATCCAGGGATAAAAAGGCGTCCCTGAAAGCAGAGTTATTCCTCGTTTAACTTTCCCTCGGTGCTCCCTCGGTTGTTTACGCATATCAAACCCGTTAAACAAGTTACCAGCATATAGAAGCGCGGGAAAACGACAGAGCGGGAGAAAATAGTTGACCCCGATACTCGTTTTCATGACAGGACGCAAGCGGGTTCTACTGTAAGTACCGCTTCACGCGGAGAATTTTTTCTGCGGTTGCGAAAGTGTCATAATCCGTAAAGTAAAGAGCTCCTTGTTTGTCATCTCCTCCCAATGTAGAACTAGTCATCTTGTCAACACTAATATTTCGGGGATCAATTTTCATTGCTACAATCACTGTGCTTTACCATCGTGTTTACGCTCCAGAATTAATTTATTAATTTATTTTCGTTTGCGCGCGCTAAAACAGAAAGGGAATCACCGTCGTTCTTCAGTTTCCGTAAAAACATTCCCTGTTAGGCTTCAAACGCTATTCTACAAAGTACCACAGTAAGCTGGCCTTATCTCAAGTCGGCGAGAATTGCTGAATTAGGTCAGATTTTTCCCGTTCTCGGAGATCAGTTAGAAGATTTGCTCCCGGTGGACTGCAGTCGTCGTATCAGGAAGATGTCTTCGAACGTACACAGGAACATTTTAAGCATTCACCATGTGATTACCGTAAGTTTAAAGAGCCTTTTTCTTATTTCACGTCGGTTTTAAAACAAAGACGACAGTTGTTTCTTACATCCATCCAGGTACAACGTGCTTCTAATAGGCCGTGGATAATGTATTTCTAGGCCGTCCAATTCAGAAATTTGTTCAGAAAGGCTTTTTGATATGATCGACAGTCACAAAGGTTAAGAATGGTGAGGACACCAGGTAAATCTAAGCAGTTTTATTTTACCGCTATTGCACAGAATCTCTTAGCTCTATAACATGCGTGGCTGGCGTATTATTATCCGGGCCTCTATTAATAGTCCGCGCAAAGGCAAAGTTTAAATGGCGAAGCCACGCAAATGATGTGAAAAAGACTATCGGCTAGCTATAGCTTCACTGGTTATATCAATTTGTGCAACCGGGATTCGAGCTACTGGTAACCGGAATTCGATTTTTCCGAGATTGCTTTATGTTTTAAAACTCAGTTGATTCTGTCACAGGGTCCAGAGGAGTTAAATTTGTACGCAAGAATTATCCTTCGTACATCTTACCATATAAAATACATAACCACGTCATTTGATCAATAAATTTGCCCAATGCAACCTTTGTGAATCCAATTTGAACGGCTTTCTTCTCTTTCCATACGCTGTATTTCTCGATCTCGATCTCGCTTAGTATGCCATATCGTCCGCCATATTGAAAATTGCTATTAACCGCAGACCATTCTTCCGCGGTCACCTAACACGTTGCCCCAAGGGCAACGGCTTTTCTTCCGAAAGCGAAGCTTTCCGAACGAGGCAAGAAGTGCCGAGTAAAAATAAGGACAAGGGAGGAAACTTATACCACGTGATCTCGATCGATGTGCACCGCAGCACATGGTGACGGAAGTGATGGTTACCGGAAACGAAAGAGCAAAGTTCAAAACATCACATGTGGAGGGAGTTTAAAAATGGCGAGTTCTCCCTTGAAGAGGAAAGAAAACCAGCCTGAGCGGAAGAAATCGAAACTATCGAACAGGGAAAAACACGTTTTCGTATGTAAATGGTAAGTGTTTCGACAATCTGCTTTCAAACGCGAACATAAAAATACCATATTTCCGCGATGAAACGGCCCCTGAGACCAATTTAAAAATTTAAAAATTTATTGCTGGCTATCGCTGAATTACCAGATAGACCGCCGAAATTACACAGCACAGAGTGGAATTCTTGAAGATTATAATGTGAGCGGCTGAGAAAAGGAAAATTTTGTTTTCAATGCCAAAGAAATGGGCATTGAGGTATTTCCGGAGGCGACTCGAGTGCAGCGGAGAGAAAACGGCAACCGAACGTGGAAGTACCCACTTTCAAATAAGTCTCAGCTGGATGAAGATGCACTAAAATGGGAAGACCTGCCACATTTCACCAAAGAGTTTGGTTGGCTTTTATCTACCACGTGCACCATTGGCAATTCTTCGCGTTCCGATTTCGTTATTTCCAGGCGCTTGATCCGCTCACACAATAGCTCATTCGAATTTCTGACGTCTCTGATTTCTTCCAAGGTTGCTTCGAGTCTTCCGTTAAGCGTTTTAAAAGCAGAATCTATTTTCTCAAGAACGGCTTCGTTGCTCATGATTCCGTGGCGGAGACGCACCAAGCAAGAATGAAATATGAGCGACGAAACGTCGCTCAAAACAATAACAGAAGTTAATATGAAACTTAACAATGTTCCGCCTGACTATAGTCCCAACAGGATGACTTCCGCTTTCGATCAAGTGACCATATTTACGTCATTTCCGTCACCGAGTGCTGCGGGTGCACATAGTACGAAAGCGAAGCGTGGAAGCCGTAAATTCCGCTTGGCGAAAGCGTATGTTTTTCGTCATTTTTAAACAACCTTTTTTCCATATTTGTTGAGAATAGGTAAATTATAGACCAGATTCTTAATATTAGATAAGGATTCGAAAAATCAGCCCAAATCTGTTTCTTCCCTTGTCGTATTACTTAGTGTAAGTCGATCTCAGTGATCCTAAGAGCCCACAGTAATTTGACCTGCGGTAAAAATATAGGTAACGCGAGTAACGCAAGTTGGCAGCAAATTGTGTCGGTTGTCTTTCGCAAGGAAAACTAAACGTTCTGCTCGAACTTTGCTCCTCTGTACCCTGTGATTCTGAGAGCTGAGATCTCGGCAAAATGAGTTCTCCCTGTCAACCGGCTATTGACGTCCTGCTTATTTATAAATGTGGACCTTTAAGACATCATATGAAGATTGATACGTGCGGACATGTACATGAAAATGGACACAGAGGTACATTTTATGTGAACTTTAGTTTCTCCGACATCAAATATGACCATAAACAGAAATTCAACTTTTCACCGGCCAAAGAGGAAATTTCTGCCCTCTCATTTAATTGTGCATAATCCTTTCGTTGATTCATAGAACATGGGAATAACACGTACGGCTCATGCACTTTGTAAATCCAGTAACTACAGTTACATGTAAAACAGAAATACTAGTCAATCAGCTTGCTTGCGCTGAACATTTTTTCATCTGAACAGGCCGGTGACATACCTCATACAATTCAATGTAACATAGAAATACTAATCACTGCGGCCACCTCGCGCTTAACTTTTTTTCATCTGAACTGGCGGGTGATACACCTCATACAGTTCGGTGTAACTTGGAAGTACTAATCATAGCGGCTAGCTTGCGCTTAACGTTTTTTTCATCTGAACTGGCGGGTGACACACCTCATACAGTTCGGTGTAACCTAGAAATACTAATCATAGCGGCTAGCTTGTGCTTAACGTTTTTTTTTTCTCATCTGAACTGGCGGGTGACACACCTCATACAGTTCGGTGTAACCTAGAAATACTAATCACAGCGGCTACTTGTTCTTGACTTTCGTCCATCTGAACTGGCGGGTGACACACCTCATACAGTTCGATGTAACCTAGAAATACTAATCACAGCGGCCAGCTTGCGCTTAACTTTTTCACATCAGAACTGAGGGGTAGCACACTTCATACAAATAATTGTGTCCATCTCGCAAGATTTGCACGTTGGCACGTTTCAACTTTTGGGCGAGTATTTGCATTTCCTTTCTGAATCATTCGTTTACCAGTATTCCTTCTTCAGGAACCCATGCATCCTACACTTTTTTTTAATTTCACACAGTCTTCATATGACTCGCTTCAATTTTTTTATTTCGTTAATTCCCTAAATCTTCCACAGTCGATGACTAAACACAGTTTTGTTGTGTTAAGGCTTTCTCGATATTTTTAATCGCATGCACAACCTCAGGCGTACGTATATAATTTGTAATCCTTTGCAAAAACGTGATATTTCCGTATTATATGTTGCCAAGATAAAAGAAAAAAGGAAAGACAAAACACCAAGATGAGTCAGCCGCGATGGTACGAGAATTTACTCGCAGCAGACGATATTAAAAGAAGAGGTAATTTAACACGCGTTGCCACGAGCGCTTGATAAAAGAGTGCCTGCACATAATTTTACGCCATTGATGGTAGAATGTCAGTCGGCATAATTTCCTCAAATTTATCAGCATCATCTTACCAGTGGGAACTTGCTTGTGTTACAGTAGCATGGCTTTTTTAATATACATATACTAGTACGATTGTTGTGGTAGGTACCGTTATGCGATATCATGACATTCCCACGCCGCGGAGTTTCGCTCTGGTAAACAGAGATCTCTCATAGTTACAGATGTGTCTACTATTTTGCCTGTTAGATTTTCAGCGACATTCATTGATAAATAACTTTCTGCTATCAAGTTTCCGCTTTTTCCACTCTCTTAGTTGCTTTTTTTTTTCTTTTTCGTGCTTTTATGGCGCGATTTATTCTTTGATTTTATAAGCGGGGCGACCCTAAAACGCGTAATGGTGGAATGACGGAATGACGGAACGGCGGAAAATCACCCTAAATCCTAAAACGCGGAACGGCGGAAAATCACCCCATATCCTAAAACGCGGAACGGCGGAAAACCACCCCATATCCTAAATGGTGGAACGGCGGAAAATCACCCTAAATCCTAAAACACAACAGAAGACATCTGCGGATCTTGCACTTCTCTTCGTGATTCTCTTTTAATTTTCAAAGTCACAGAGACAAAAATAAAATAACGAAAACGATAATTTGGACTGTTTTTTTCTGTAGTCACTCAATCGTTTATCAGTCGATTCATTAATCAAGATATGTTATTCTTATCCTAAAATGCTAAATACTTATACTAAAATCAGAAATATATTTTGATATTTTTATACAGTTCCATTAGCCGTGACTAACTTCGTCTACTTAAAAAAAGTCCAAATTACAATAATAAATCATACTAAAACAGTTAAAAAGTCATAAAAATCATACTGAGCTAATATTAACGTGACACTAACTTTAACAGGAATTACTATTACATGTAACAGCAACTGTCCATATATGCTGTGCTTTGTGTTTCGTTACCTAAGCCTAAAAAAGCAATGGATTAATTTTTGAAATTCAATTAATATGAAAGAAAAAAAATCGAGTGATTGAATCGAACGATGGGCTAAAAAGTAACAAAACTATACTTTAATTATTTAGTTTGGAAAAAATGAACTAAAATCTAACAGGATTGCCTTTGTTATCGACATTCCCTATACCGATAAGCTAATAGAACTGAGAATACAATAAGGGGTGCTGAATGGTACTGTAAGAACGGGTATCAAAAAATTGTTATACGATATCCAAATCTCGGAAGTGTTTTTAATGGGTCGCTAGGTCTCGTTTTAGTGTGTTTCTTTCCGTTTCGTCGGAGTTGAAAACGTTTTGCCCGACATCGGATGAGTCATGGAATTTACCATTCGCCACCCTAGAGTGGTATACTACAAGACTAAGAGAGTCGATTTGGCCCCAAAAGCCAGTTCTCTTCGTTTTAAAATACTGTCACAAAACGGTTTACTAAAATAGGATAAAAATAATTAAAATTGATTAGAACTAAAGGAAATTGCTTTCTGCAAATAAACTAAAGTGATCCCCTCTTTAGCAATTTAAACTAAAGTGAACCCCCTTTTAAAGCAAATAAATCAAAATATATTTACCCAAATATTAAGATGACGAAGATAACCTAGGAAAATAACAATGTCATGCACGAAATATAGTGTTATAGAATGCGTTATGTTCTATTTCTTCCGGGCTGGTCTTCACAGGACCGTGTATAAGCAGGTTCTGTGTATGTATGTGTGAGTCCAGCATTGCGATCTCGTCACCAGACATCAGTTCTCAAATTTGTGCCTTTGTTTTGTTGCGTGACAAAAAAAATGCGCCTTTCGGCAGCTAAAAGCAATTAATGCCAAGAAACATTTTGTATCATCCACAATGTGCAAATGAAAGTAACAGACCACTCAAATTTAACGTGATTTATGACAAAAAGTAATTAGAACCTACTCATATCGATCCGAAAACAAAGCCAGTTATCCGAGATAAAAAGGTATTTACCTTGCCGGAAAGTGACTGGCTAGCTGTCAATTCTGTTGCGTCGTTGACAGTGCGATCAAATTGTATTTCGTGTCTTGTATCACTGTATCACTCGGTGTAAAAGTAATGGCATAATTATGACTGCGGAATGCAATTTATACGTTATATGCTCTGCTTTACTAGGGGGGTGTTATTTTAGGGGGTCAAAAACTGTCAACTTTTCACACAACATAATGAAAATAATGCCAGTACATAAAAACCCTGAATTTTTGTTTATCAATGTCTTTACATCAAGCCATTGCCGTCTATATCCTTTGGGTCCAACCCAATTTTCCATCTATCTGTCGATGATAAGCATTGAATGGGTCGCTACTATCGGGGGCGTCGTTACTTTCGTTACTTTCAGGGATTTATCAGCTTCCTCCAATTTTTAACGTTCCACGTTTTAAGATTTATGGTGATTTTCCGTCGTTTCGCGTTTTAGGGTATGGGGTGATTTTCCGCCGTTCCTCGTTTTAGGATTTAGGGTGATTTTCCGCCGTTCCGCGTTTTAGGATATGGGGTGATTTTCCGCCGTTCCGCGTTTTAGGATTTAGGGTGATATTCCGCCGTTCCGTCATTCCGCCATTCCACGTTTTAGGGTCACCCTATAAGCGAGTGTCCGCGTCCATCTAGCCGGTAATCAAATGCCCTGTTGTTTTCCTCACAGGATGCACGCGATTTTATTTATAATTGTTCCCGTCATATGAGACGAATTTAATTTATTCGACCATTTTTTAAAACAGTTTAGTCTTTTTCTGGATTTTATTCATCCCCAAGTGACATTTTAGATCAGATCGTATTCTTTCAACCCGCCTGGTTAGTTTTTGAATTAATAAAAACACCCGTGACATTGAAACAGATTATGACACCTTGCTGGTCTCAAAGGGGACGAAACCTGGTGGGTCTTGAGTTTAGGTATGTTAGGAGTCTTAGACAATTTGTCTAAGAAACTGTTAAAGGTACTTATGGTACGACCCCCTTGCGTCCTCTCGTGCCGATCGATACCTGTTGAAGTCTATTGTCGATATTTGACCGCGGTACGATTTGCCCTTTTTCAGGTCGTGAAAGAAAAAACTTCAATTCCTCAAAGAAACACAAAGTGGAAATCAAGGTTCAGCGCAAAGTGATGCTGATTCGAGGTGAAATGTGGGCTATATCTGAAAATCAGTGAGTTCACCAGCTCTTGATAATCTTTCAATCATCGAAACTATTTTGGGCTTAAACAAAGCAAGACTTGCCTCTCGTAAAAATGTTAACAATAAAGTACTGATTTGTGCTAATTAATTGTCTTTGATATTTGTAGCCTATCTATTTTGTTACGTTCGCCTGTCTGACGGACATTTGACATTTTGTTTTTGTTTTAAATCAGTGAAAAACCTCAGTCTGTTTCAGCGTCTGCACTGTTTGAGAACGACAACATTTTCGCTTTAATTAATCGCAATCGTCAAAATTTTTGTCTTATATTCACGTTATTTCAATAAAACATCTGCTTGAAAAAGGCTATGTACCCGGTTGGACCGAAGAAGTGTTTGTGGTGCATCGCGTGGTGCCGGGGCCTGTCCCCACCTATAAGATTCGCGAATGGGATGACACACCCGACGAAGGCACGTTTTACGACGCCGATTTACAAAAAGTGCACGTGTCCGACCAAGCCTTGTTTCGTATCGAAAAGGTACTTAAGCGTCAAAAAGACCGGTGGTTGGTCAAGTGGAAAGGGTGGCCAGACAAGTACAACAGTTGGATTACCCGTGGAGACGTGACTTCCCTCCAACAGCCCAAGAAGAAGAAGAAAGCATGACAGTGGTGTCCAGTTCCTCGTTTTACGTGACGTTGATGAGTCACGCCAGTACCCGGGAGTTTCCTCAGAACCGTCCCCATCATTTCAGAAATCGTTTGCCTAAACCCATTCGATTTGTGGGACGAGGTTGGCATGTAGGCATATGTATTCAGATATTGAAAGAATAGTTTCACAAGTTTTTAACTGGACTTTTTCAGTTTTTGTGACCTTATCTTGTTAAACGGATCGACTAGTTGCATAATAATTTTCAAGCCATACTACATACTAAAGTTTCTAATGAGATAAAATACCTTGTAGTCACCTTTAAGATACTGCTTTGATGAGCGCAGATGTTGCTTTATCTCTCTGGCCCACACTTGCGTTTTGCCACAATCAACCAGTTTATCGACCAGCTTGTCCAGCTCATCAAATGCCTCAGCTCCTTGGGCAGAAAAATTGTCAAGTCCTTGTAAAGACTTCCTTACTGACGCTGAACAATCATTCAAGACTCTCTGCAGTGTTCGTTTGCTCATGGGCTCGAAGTCTCTCTCACTACAATACTGTTGATACTGCTGAATTATTCGCTTCGGTATCATTGATCTGATAACATTTGGGGTTTGTGTAACTTCACCAGTTGATAACTTCAACATTCTTTCGCCAAAAGGAACATCCTGCAGAACGTGTGGACTTGTGATGAACAAAATGAAATCTTCTAATTTTCCTTGGTCAACTTTCATTCTTCTGTTTTCGTGGCTAGGAATCGGTTCTCCAATTCCGTGTAACAGGGCGTGTTGTCGTGCAATGTTATAGCGGTAACTGGTGACTGTTGGAAAAAATTCTTTCAGCTCTCTGAAAGACAGCTTGTCAGCTAGGATCGAGAGTATTTGTCGACGAGTACTCCAGTGCTGAGCATTTAAATAGCTCTCGGCAAAAGCGTCAAGGAGCTCTAAATCTTTCCGACTTTTACCACCAGTCGTTCTCAGATTCCCTCTGCCCTCACATAATTCCTTCCACAAGCACTTCGAATCTCCTGGAGCTAGGACAGTTAGCACTGCTGAAACGCACTGCTCAGCTTTTGTAAGATATTGACGTTTAGTGCGGTCTTTAGCTTCATTCCAAGGTACTGATAGCGCGTGACGAACTGGGATGATGTCTCGACCCTGTAGGAAGCGATTTAGCTGTTTCCGGGACTCATCGTTAGAACGATTTTCGTAAAAGCCATCTTCGTTTAAGCTATCTACGCTCTCCTGCGAGGCTTCGCCTGGCACATAAAGACTCTCTCGTTTAGATCCGGCTTCCGTGTATTGAGTGTCAGTGATCGGGAGAGGACAAGAGCTACTGTTATCATTAGCTTCATCTTCGACCTGCAGTGCAAAGAAAAAAGAAAAATAATTGAGTGGGCGGGAAAATGCTTTTTTTACATCTTCACATCTTTTTAATCACAGCGCTTCTAGCAAATGTAACCCAAGTCCAAACGAGTCTTACAAGATCACTTTATTACGATAGCGAATGTTTCTCACATGGCCCTACATTATTATAATAAGTGTTAACTGAGTTAACCACCGAAAAAGGGCGTTTTCTGATTACTATAAATGCCTTTTCGGTATAATTTAATTTTTTTATTTCTAAAGTTAGTGATATCTCCACTTTGCCACACAACCCAGAGAACAATTGGGACCTGCTATACTGTTTTATTTATTAACGAGCCCATTATGAAATTCTGTTTCGATCCTCCTGGTCTACACCCTTTCCAATTCAATTTTCAATACGAATGGCCGAGAATTTTCATCTGCAATGCACATAATTCATAGGAAGGTTGCGTGGGCAATCTAAGCTTCTGCTGGGCATGAAGTGTAATAATAATAATAATAATAATAATAATAATAATAATAATAATAATAATAATAATAATAATATCTTACTTCCGGCCAATTTTATTGTTTTTAAAGCCAATCAAATTCGATCCTACGACGGAATTTTCAAGAGTCAAATGACGTCAAATGGTGCAATATAATTGATCGAGTTTTCTTTTTTTCTTGTTTTTAGCCGGTTTTTGGGCAGAAGTGTCGATTGGTTGGCTTGTCACCCTCCCTCACCCACCCCTACCCCTCCCCCCTCGAAAAAAAGGGTGCATGAATAAAAGCGGTAAATCCCGTAAAGGCAAACAGACCCACCAGGCTTAACTCACCCAGGCTATCTGCAATCGTTTCAACTTCTGCTGCAACATGACCTGTATCTGGTGGTTTTTCCTTATACACGCTCAGCATCTTCCTGCATTTTACGCAAATTCCTTCGCAAAAATAAACACAAAAACACCAGTTAACACGACAGCACTATCACGACATGATTTTGGATAAAAGTTTTAAGTTTTGAAGACTTGCGGTCACTTACTAGAGCCTACAGGGACGAACTGGTTTGAAAGTTCTAATAACTTGAAGGATTGGAATAAATTTATACCCTTTTGCAGTACAGGTACCTTTCTCAGACCTTTGCGGTGGCCCGAAAGTACTTCCGGTACGCAGCATAAATTTGTTGTTCTGCGCCATCCTATACCTAGCTGACCACGGTGAGTGGGACAAATAGTAATTTCTAGCAGGTTTGGAGGTTTCTGAAAATGCCCACATCTCGATAAAATGAATTCAACTTCTGTTTCGACTCCCGAAAATTTCAATGACTTCTTGTGGTGCCGTATATCCTTGTTACACTGTGTGAGTGCTATGACGGAAGTTGAGGTACTTGTGCGTTCTTCTGCGCCACAAATCCCACCGACGATATTGAAGTATGAACGTGACATCGTTATTCGGGTTGATTCTGAACTTCTCCAACAACAAGTTCTGGGTTAAACACTTCTGAGAAAAATTATGTGTGTTGTTTATTTGCAGAACGACGCAATAATTACAAGTATTTACTTTTCGTGGGAACAGTTACAACCGATTGGCTAGCGGCACGCATTCAATCCGTCTTCCGTAATTGCATTAGTATCAATTTATCGCTACCCTTGTATTTTTCTAGCAAGTTTACTGCTATACTATCCTTTCTCATCAGAGCAAAACTTCGCAATAAACGACTATGTAAATTGCTCAGTCTGGCATCAAACATCGCGGACGTCGCTCTTGCGTGACTCAGATCAAGGCGGGCTAAAAGTATAATTTTAGTATGTTTTTTATTCATTTCTTTGTGTAGGATAAATGCCCTTGTAAAAACGTTTTGAAAAGTAAAAATCTTGAATCAATATCTAATTTAAAATCTTGGCCGAATTATTTTTACGTGACCCGTCGTGTAGTGCTGTGCGGTGTAATGTTGTTCATTTCAAAGGCGCTGGATTGTATTTTTATGGAACTTCACTAGGCGTTCATGCAAACCTGCTACCAGATCCCACAAATTTAAAACCATAAACGTAAAATGCAATGACTGAACTCCTTTTGACTAAAATATCAGAAGATTTGAGGCACTGCCGGCCAGCGTTTTTTCCTGTTGGATTTGGCCCATTTTTGACTTTTACCCGAATGTGAAAAGTGCATCTTCTTATTCGGGTCTCAAATTACCCCCAATTAACCAAAGATCAAAATGATAACTATGTATTGACTAAGGAAGAACCAGTAAAGGCAATAAAGGTTGAGAAATATTTTGAGCTTTGTCAACGTTTGTGCAGCGAGAAGCCAAAAAGTGTAAAATTTCGGGTTGTCGCTTAGTCAAATTTGAGCTTCCGGTAGGATGACAGTTTTTTTTACGAAATTCTGTCGTTATATTGAATATTTCAAAAAAACTAACCCCATATCTTTCAGTAACTTGCCTACCCCTACAAACTGACAAAGTATGAGCAAATTCACTTTTTTGACCGTGGCCACGATTTCTTTTATTTTTAGTGACACTGACACTTAAGTGTTTTTTTCCTTTTTTTTTTTTTTATAGCAATTGCAGTTTTACAAGACCTCTTCTTGAACTTAAGGTAGCTAACTTTCGAAAGAATGCTACAAGAAGAGCTGTCGGTGAAAGTCGTGCTGGAGTCTTCTCTTTGAAGAAAAATAATCCAACTCACTGTTTCCTCAGCGGTCCGCATGTTTTTCCTTGCTGTTTTTCACCTCTTGGGGAATAACTCCACAACTAAAATTTAATGTATTTAACGGGCCAATAAGCATGAAAGAGAGATGTGGAACTCCACTTTTAGGCTTGGCTAAATCTATATTTTAATTTAGTTAGTTGTGTTGGAAGTAGCAATAAGAATGTGGCAGGCGCAGGTAGAGGGGAAGATGGAATAATGGTACAAAGTGAAGATGACGATGTACTTTTTTGCTATTTTGCCAAGGGAAAATATTCAACTGATAGGTTCAGTTAATACTTCTGATTAACCTATGGTGCCAGCAAACGTATTAATTAAAGTTATCTGCAACACCGTGATAATTAAATTGCAGGAAGGGTGAGAAATTCGACAGACTGTTTATTTGCTTCGCATTTGGGATAAGCGTATAGGGTATGCGCTTATTTAATGACGTATCAATTTATCGCATTTAATGAAAATATATTTACATTTTAGCCGCACGGGAAAATGCAATCCTTTCACAAGTATTTGAGCAGGCATTTTCCTCCTTTGAGAAAAGTAATCAGAGTTGACAGCGCCAAAATAGCCAATGAGGTACGAGCGCACGCTAGAACGTGTTATTGATTTATCGCCTAGCCAATACGCGTGACCCAAATGTGACGCAAACAAACAGGTTCTCGCATTTTTTGCTATACGCGTATGCTGCAAATGAATCATGATGAATCCATCCTTGATTTGTGTTCGCTCAACAAAATATTAATCGCAAATACTTTTAAAAGTGTAGAAGCAGTTAGTTGCTATAAAACCGTGGAGAATAATTTCTTAAAAACAAGTCTGCTGTAAATGCACAAGAAATGTTCCTGAAAATTGAGAAACATTCCCTGTATAATGTCAAACCGATTGAAACCAACAACCGTCAACGGTTTCGTATTTCGCGTGTGAACTTTTGGTTTACGTAAGTAACAACCCAATCAACATTCGTGATTTCGAATGAGTCTACCGTTGGAAGATCTTAATCTTCAATTTGAAAATGGAATTTTGATTCCAATAATGCAATCCGTTCCCAAGTAATGGAAATCATTCCTAAATAATAAACAATAACAAAGATTCGCCTATAGCAGGTACTGAAACTAATTATGGTTGCGTCAGAGATTTTTGCGTGGTCAAGTGGGGCCCTCAAGCGAATTTCCCCCCTTTGAAGTGCAATCCAATGCAACTTTTCTTCCCAATTTGTCAGAAATAAAGATACTATCTGGTGCTGGCAATGCACGGTATGGTACAGGTCAATCTTCCTTGATACGGACGCCAAAGGGACAGTCCAGTACGACAGTATTATTAGAGGTGCGTCAACAGCGGGGGGGCAGCTTTAGTGGGAACTATTTCCAGCTATAACTGGGTTCCCACCTCAGAGTAGATAATAAAAACTAATTTACATTGACATAAAATAACAATATCAGCAAGTAACTCACGTTGTGGTCAGTCTTAAGGAAAATAAAGAATGTTTCATTTTTATGACGTTTTAACTTAACAGTGTAAGGCGTCAGCCAGACGCCTGTTGTGATGAACGCTTTATATTTTTTAAGGAAGTGCGCGCTAATTGTTCGTGCACATCCTTACTGCGCGCGTAATTCACGTCGCTATGTCATGCCACGTCATGCATCGAGAGTGCGCGCTGAGTAAGAAATATAGCGAAACATACAGCGGTGGTGGGTATTTTTGTATCTGTACGTATTTTGTATCTGTACGCTGAACGTGATAAGTTTTAATGTTATTGCTATTTCTACTTAAATATGATCGAATTTTTCTACGAATGCAGGTATATATGGCTTACAATTACCCTTCCGTGAGGCAATAACAACTTTATTAGCATCTCCTTTTACATATAAGGTATTGCCTAACAACCAACACTATATTATGATATTAGAGTTTCTTAACAAAAATATACTTAATAGGCTTGTTTGCGATGAAATTAACAAATCTGCATCATCTAGAGCCCTCCACGAAACTTATTTCATTCCTTGAAGCAACAAAGCCGACTTCGCCTTACCTGACCAAAGATTCTAAAAACACATTTCCAATACTCTTTATCTCCGAAACGAGCACGGTGATCCCCCTTTGGTTGTTTGCTTTGTTTTGTTTTGTTTGTTTGTTTGGTTTTTTTTTTTTGGAGTTGGTCATTATCTTACTACTGTAAAAGATTGGAAAAAAACCTGAACGTGGGAAGATTTTGGGCGCGAACGTGCTTAAAGACCCATTGGCACTTACCGTGATGCACTGCGCATTGGTTATTTTGATTCGACCGGACATGGGCCGCGATCTCTCGAAAGGAAAAATTACAGCCTCTCATCTCGAGGAATAAATGAACACTGAGTTTGAAATGTCTGTCGTAAGTAATTTTTTAGTCTCAACAAGCAGCCCGGTCAGATATCAAAAGCCCGTCAAATACTTTTGCCGACTTTGTTTTGGGCCGCTCAACCCGCCTTCGTGTAGCAGTCGCCGAGGACATTTTCTCCGCCTCCAAAAATCCCATTTAAAAGAAAAACAATAACGATGAAGACGCAGGAAAATTGTTCCTACTTTCACCGAAAGCTTGAGATCGACGCAAACGAAGTTGAAACCTCCAGCGCAGTCGTGAAAAACGTACTTCCAGTCGGCTCTTTTCTGTCCGTTGTATCTAATTTGCTTCGGGCATAATTTCAAATGAGCACCGCCGGCGAACGCTTTTTTTAGCCACTTTCGCAACACACATCGAAAAAATTTCGACGGCCAGAGACGCGGAAAACCTCCTTCAACTTTCGCCGAAAGTTTTATTTCAATGCAGAACAAAACGAAGCCGCCAGTGAGCCGAGAGGTTTTGTACTTCATCAATATTTAGCCGTGCAGACAATACTTTGTTCTGGTCTATTGGTCACGTATCGATATTGAAAAACTCACCTCACAGTAAACGAGTACACTAAAAAGAGATAACAAAACGATTCGAGAATAAATTGTAAAATACAGGGGCACTTATAGGCGATCTAATAGAATTATTTCATTTACATGAAAGACCGAATTTGTGAGCCAAACCCGAAGGTTGCAGTTTCTTACTGGCCACCTTCGAGCCTTTGGCGGCATCGCTCCACGGAAAAGTTCCAATCGCGACCAAAAATAGCTTCTACCGCATCACAACGCGAAATATCACGTAGAATATATGTTATATATTTCTTTGTACTTCACAGGTGAGCAAAATTGGTCGAATATTGCGCGATGGAGCCAGATTACTATGGATCTTTCAAACAGTCGCGATGGCTGAGTATTTTCGTGGTCCACGAAATTCAATTACGACTGCGTTGCATTATGGAAAGTGTCAATGGGTCTTTAAGCAATGAATCCGTGACATAGCTGAGCCACCCACGCGTGCGTCCCGATGACATCCCTAGAGAATATAGAGAAAATGACATTCAAATGAATCAGCCTCTTCTAACGCAAAAGGAAGTCTTAGTAGGGCCACGTAAAGGTTTTGTTTCTTTTCGTTTCCTTTAATTATATAGATATTTTTTATTCTTGTTTTACTACAGAGACTTCCCAACAAAGAAAAAGTGTCCGCTTTATTGCGATAAAGCATTTCTTTTTGGGTTTTCTTTAACTCTTTCCCGTCAAGACTAGTATCTTCCCGACGTTAACGTCGGGAACCATTGAACCACTCCTGATGTCATCATTTTTGACGTTACCAAATCGTTTTGATAAGCAGCTAATACAGCAAGGACAGATCCATCAATATGTGTGTCCATTTTGAATATCGACTAAATTCTGGTAGAGCTATACCAGAAAAAACGTGTCCAATTTTGGGTGCAAAGTTGGGGGAAAATAGGCCAAGTCACCTAGTTGATCAATGTTCCCTTTCCAGGTTTTTTGAAGGACTGAGGCCAAAACTTTTCCAGTGGATAGAAAGGGGATAAGGTGTGGAAGATAAAGAGAAAAGAAAGGGAGAGAAAAAGGAAAGCAAAAGAAGCGAGAAAAAAATTGGAAATGAATCAGCAAAAAAAAAAAAAAAAAAAAAAAAAGAGAAGTCCAAATTTTGGCTTATGCGCATGCGTGAAATCAAAATATTGTACAACTTACAACAGAAGCTGGCTCAAAATCTAGCTAAATTGTAAGAAAACGCTTTTGTAGCAAGGTTTAGTGGCATTTGGCAACATAGCACTCAAAAAACCGCTTTAACGGTAAAAAATGCGTTTTTTAAGGAAAAAAATCGGACGGGAAAGGGTTAATATCTTCTCAACCAACTCCAGTTTTTTACCCCTCCAGCCAATATGCCAGCAAGAGGGTCGATAAGTACGTACAATTTGAATCAAATTATTTATTACTGCCAGCATACTGGGTTATTCCTAGTTTCACAGTTGTTAAAAAAAAAAAGAGATTTTTTGGGGGAACCTCCACAATTAACAATGCGGTGGAAACTAAACCTGGAAAGGATTTACCTATGACAGCGATGCAAAATTATTTCGATCGGCCTTAGCATCTTCCGCAGTAAACTCTGTTATGCATGTGCCATCTCAACCCGATGACTCCGTGGGGTGACATTTTGAAGGCACACGCATGCATTTTGTTTCCGCATCTAGCAAAACAAATAATAATATCGAACAACCTACGCAGTTTGTCTAAGCATAAAACTTTGCTGCCTGCTAAAACTTTCTTATCTTGAGACTTGTTAAAAAAAACAGTTTTACAGGGCTCTCAAGAAAAGCAGCCAGATTTTTTAGTCGTGGAAAATAGAAATGTTAGATTTACCAAATTCCGAGTTAAACTCGGAAAAGCACATTAGTAAGGCATATTATCTAGACGGTGTAATATCGGAAAGCTCTTGCCGATATATTTACTATTGTAATGGCCCTAAATTTTTTTGTTAGGAATTGTTGTTTACATGATGTGTGCAGTCGAACCACCCAAGCACTTTTGTGAATTACTCACTGTTTTTTCCCCCTTTGTTTTCAAGTTTTCGTAACGACCACTCAGTCAACGCTTAATCAAGCATTCATTTCTTGGTCAAATTTAGAGTAATGCATATCACAAGCGCGAATGGTTCTTTAGTTTATACATACGAGAACCTCTTCTGCTAAAATCTCTCGTAGGCGACCACCCTGTATTGTTTCATCACTCGGTCAGTTACGAGAGCCCATCCACGTAAGCGAGCAGCTCTAGTTGCGACCACTTTTCTGAATTCCCAAGGTGGTCGCTTACAAGAGCTTTTATTGCATTTTTTTCCGGACTCAGTAAGGCTATTGCATAACTAGTAATTGTTCTCTCTATAGCTGCTCCCACTTTTCTATAATTTTATCGACAATGGCAAGGTAAAATAAGCACAAACAATAGCAAAATATATTTTTACAAAGACTTGCACAACTGAAAGGGTTATTTTGAAAACTACAGAAACGCAACAATCTGACTTAACCCAATGACTCGCGTGTTTTTACGTATTTCGCATAAAATGAATTTTGTCTGCTCAAGTTAAATATTATTAATACATTCTAGTACGTATAAAGTATTAGGCAGAAAACAATCTTAAAAACGATAAGTGCTGAAATTTCCCACACGTTGTTAAGAGTTGCTCGAATATCAAATTTCAACTCGCTTATGCAAATTAGTCCGTGTTTACAAGACGTTGCTTCACTATCCCCTAAAACAGACAGAATGATCAACAAATAGCTTTTGGAGCCAAAAATTTTATTCAAATAATCAATATATTTACTTTTAGAAGCAAAAAACGTTCCATTTTCTTGTGTGCGTGTACACACGCATGCAATTTTTGCAGACACTTCACATGACTTGATGACCTACCTGGCGACCGGTTGATCAAAATTGGAGCTGCTTTGCTAACAAAATTGCAAAAATCACAAAAATCTGGAACAAACAATCAGTTAAACAATTTTTAAAAGGCAAATCAAGATTGTAAAACATCATTTACCGTACTGTAGCGTTTACCCAGGTCGTGTAAAATCTATTTGACGTCCGCGATCAGTTAAACAGTTTTTTAAAGCAACTCGTCATTTAAAAACATTTACCATTTACCCTACGATAGCGTTTACCCGGGTCTTGTAAAAATCCATTTGACGTTCGTGGTTCGATTTAAATTTGTTTGTTTTTTGCAAATCGAAACAACGTGACTTCGCCGTTCACCTTCGTTTATCCTTTAAATGCATGCCCGCAAAAGATCAACAAATTTTGTTGATCCTTTGCACGCCCGATTCATGAAAATCGATATTTTTTCCGCTGTATCGAATCGACAATCCATCATTTCTCACTCTGTACGTATACGCGGGGGATACTAGGGTGCCTCCTCGGGTCCGGCCGTCTGGGCCGGTGCCATGCGGGGGCAATAAGCGGCTATAACTGATAACTGACAATCTTTTGTTTACGCCATACTACTGAACTAGCTAGACAAAACAATGTTTGGTGATGGTCTCCATAATTTGGGTAAACAAGAAAAGATGTCTCAAAATCTTAATCCCTTAAACCGTATTGACATTGACTATGTACGTTCATCTTGACCTTGGTTGTAATAATAATAATAATAATAATAATAATAATAATAATAATAATAATAATAATAATGATAATAATAATATAATAAAAACAATCTTTAAAGAGGAAGCGCCCGTCACGTAAATACGTGGTTTTCAGGGAGGTCCTCCATAAAATAAAAAGTATTAAAATCTAAAATAAGAAAATACAAATGTCACAGATCTAAAATATAAAATATACAATGATTAAAACTACTATAAATAAATAATTTTCCAGACCTTGTGACAAGAATTACTTTTTCGTATTGACATTGTTTGACCACCTGTGTTGATTATACGACCAGCACAGTGAAGGTTACTAATTTTACAACGTGAAGTAAACATGCAGACTGATTTAGCAAAATCGTTCAAGTGTATCTAGCATTCAGCTAAACTTCGAAATTAATAACAAGACTTTCACTTCACAACAGCCAATATCTTAGGAATTAGTGCTGGAGTTAAATTAGCTGCAATAGGCTTTTACACAGATTTCCACATATTCACATTGATTTCTTTTTTCACTTTGAAGATTAAATTGAGGACTCAGAATAGAGGTTGATAACAGGGCTGTTAAGCTGTTTGTTTTGTTCAGTCAACTGCAGATAGCTCCAGTGACTTTTTAGTTCAAGTATCTAAGACGTGACTAGATAGTCAAGTTTGGTAATTATATAACTATTTCACCCTACGAGAAACAATTCCCCAATATCGTAGCTCTGGGGTTAAATTACGAGCTGTAAAGAAACTTTTACACAGTTTTCCACAGATTCAAATTGAGTTTATATTTCCTGAAAAGGTCTGGATAATAGCAGTGATCTTATAAATTTAATGAACAACACGACTCAGAATACTGGTTCATAACAGGGTTGTTAAGCTGTTTGTTTTTCAGTCAACTCTCTAATGAAAGTCTCTAATGGAACGCGATATTAGCCAATATCTTAGGTAATAGTGCTGCGGTTAAATTAGCTGTAAGAGGTTTTTGCACAGGAATTATGTGGTTTAAGGTTATTGAAACATTTCATTGAGTTCTTCAGATCAAGCGTATCGATCAATACAATTTATTTTTTAGTACCAATATTAGGAAGTTAAAGGAACCTATAAAGTTCACGCACAGCGTTCAGGGTTTTTGAATTTACCTATTAACCTTTTTGTGTACGTGATAATAGGGAGATTTTTTCTTGATATTTTTCAAGGCAAAAAGAGAGAGAACTGAACAGCAAAATGGAAAACATTTGCATCCGTTTAATTGTAAGTACAAACTGTTGTTACTTTAAAATTTGTCAGTTGTTAAGCTGAACCAGGTTTCTTGCCCAATTGTTGCAAAGAATTTTAAATAATTAATTTTATTTTAACGTACATTTTGTAATCTTTGTTCAGTAAGTATATCGGAACAATATATACCTCATATAATGTTGAACTTACTACTGTTGATCGCATATTAGCAAGATTTTTTTCAAGCTACACACCGAATAGAAATTCTGTTTTATAAAGCTGTCTGTAACGCCCAATGGTCAGTTTTTCTGTTAATACCGTTTCAAAAAAAAATGCTTCATCTTGGTCACAAAGATAAATTCTTCAGTCCAAAGTCGCAAACACGCAAAGAAAATTTGTCATTAAGAAGTCTAAACTTCTCGGCTCAATTATTAGTTACATTGGAGTTCCCAAATTAAAACATCGTTCTGGTCGTTCTTTCGTCGTGTAGTCGGCTTTGTATCTCTTCAATATCCTTCGTTTGTCACCTTCAAAAGTTTAGTGGTTAGGTACCGTCGGTTATATGTGTCTGGTGTACAATTTCTTGTCCAATTGGTAAACCGGTAAAATTGTGTGGTTTTTACAGAAATCGGCAGCATGACGGCCAGAAAAGGAACTTGCCGCTAAAAAGTATTTTTTTTTTTAACAAAATCCTGGCGTTAAAGGGTCAAGAAAGAGAAACAAACTGAAGGAGGACCCACAAATCCAATCTCGAAGTCAAATAAACAGTGTTTTCAGTACATAAACTAATTCTATTTTATTATATAGACAAGAGTGTTTTAGTAGAAAATAGACAACTCGTAAAGTTCATACGAAACTACATCTGTAGACTGCGAGGAATCTTTTTTCTTCCCTTAATTATAGCGAGAAGCTGGCAGAAAGATTGAGCCGCAAGTAGCGCAGGTAGCTACAACGTTTCATTTCATGTATCGCACATGCTCGGAAAATTCACCAATTGCAAGACCAAACTGGTCCTTTGAATTGCTTGGTAAAATGTTTAAAAGAAACTTCGAATATGTACTCCCACGACGTTTGAATGAAAAATTCCGTCCAAATTCTGTGCGTTTCTCTCTGACGGGTTTAGCCACAAATAATTCGAAGTGTCGCAAACATCATGATTTTCTAGTAGACACAAGCTCGGAAAACTCGGCAACTACAAAATCAAAGTACTTTTCTGAATCGCTTGGCAATTCTAAACAAATATCGAATAATTTCAGAACGTTAGAATAAGCCTTTTTGTTGAATTCCTTCGAAAATTTCGGACTGGCTAGTATTTAGTCTTCAAACATTCCTACCCGGCTGCTGGGTATCTAGACACTCCCTAGAAGAAACAGATCAAAGTTCTGTTACGAAGGTAGGTTAACTCGAACTATAACACGATAAATCAATGGAATTTAATCGACTTAAGAAAACTTATCTAAAGTCTACTATTACGTAACATATATCCTGAAACAATCACGGGCAATGGTTTTGAAATAGCAGATATATATGAAGTCACACTATACAGAAAACTACACTAATAGTCGCGCAGAAAGAAATGCGCGGATTGAAATAAGTAGTCTGAGTTAAAGACAGACTTTTCATAACCAAACCAGACGTTTCTAGAAAACAAAAGCTACATCATACCACATTGAATCACGTCAAATATTTCTCTTTATCTCCAATGACCGTGAACAACCTGAGCTACGACAACGAAATTCCTTTCATTTCATAATTAGCATATCAATCAATCGTCAATTGCATAAACCATCTCGTGTCCCCAAGAATAGCACGGTCAAAACATCTTTCCCTGCCATCCCTACCCACGCCCATATATATCATTAATATGCCAATCAATTGTCCATGACCAAGGAAAACCTAAGAAGACCAAAGGAATTTCAATTCGTATTCCGATAACTAAAGGTGGCGCCGCTCTACTGGCGGTCTTTTGAAAATAATAAAGTCGCGGCCGCTCTGTATTAATTCCTTGCACTTTCACCAAGGTGTCAGCAGCTCCAAAGAATAACCGATTTTTAGGTTTTCTTTTCAGCATTGACCTTGGTATTTCAGCCTTTTGAAAAAAAAAAAAACTCATTGAAAGCCGCAAAGAAGTGCTCGCCAACACTACTTATCGATACAAAATTCTCATACACATTAGCCATGGATCAGTTTGTTTGTCTCAGTCACATCATTGTTTGGGGGTTTTGGAAGTCATTTCTACGCACGTTTCAAAAGCAACATTCATTACTATTTCCACAACTAGTTCCTCCGATCAGCTGTCCAGAACCGTGTAATTTTGCTTTACTGTTAACTATTGTCCAGTCAAATTGTAAGCGTCAAAGCAGAACTTCTCTCGACATCCGCTCTTTTGTTTTTTGCACCGAATGGAAGACAGAATGCAAGTCATCGTAAGCCATATTACTGGCCTTCAGCCTGTAAATGTGATGCATTTCAAGCGGCTCTTCAAGGGCATTTGCTTTATCAACTACTATCACGGATGCTTGACTAAAATTGCTCTTTTTCCAAATTCGAAGCTTTACTCTTCGTTTACCCAGGGGTTTATAAATAGAATAATCTCAGTGACATATTCTAAATCAGCTTTCGTTGGTCTAGTCATCAGCAATGATGTGGAGTTACACTGCATTTACCGTACATAACGACAAATACAAGTGAAGTGTTCCAAGGTCTTTTTTTTTCTCTCAATTAAGTTACACGACCAGTATTTACTTTTGTCTATTATCATTAAAGAAAAAGAAAGAAAGAAAGAAACTGAAAAAGAAAAGCTATTTTAATATGATAGGTTTTTGTAAAACGTGGACTAACTCAAACAATTTTCACAAACCCAGTTCGTAATTCATGGTCCTTCTTTTATATATACTTACCAATTCGTCTTTTTTATGATTTTGTTGCGACTTTCACTCCCTGCTGACCCATCAATTTTAAAGCTCACACCATCCACGTTTCAAAGCTCGTTAATTGAAAACACAAAATTACGTCAAAGATGGCTGTTGACTGAGAAAAGTTTCTGACATAATTTTCTGTAATTAATAACCAGCTAGGGAATCTGATAAGGTAGAAACAACAATATGATTGAGTAACGACAGAAAAGAGAGATTATGATCATTGAAATGAATGGTTTGGTCAAAGAGCGCTTCCCGAAAGGCTGTTTTGGTGTGCGGCCCACTCTTTTAAACCGTTTCCCCATTTCCGACCAAAAAAATGTGATTTTCCCTAGCTTAGGTCCACACCTCACCCATAATTCGATACCCTATTTCAGACCCACCAAAGAACTGCTTCAGATTGCGTAGACATTTAAGAAGGGCCTCAAATGTCCGATGTCAATCGAAACACACTAACAACTACTATACTAAACAAAGTTAACTCATTTCAATTAAACTTCACTATAGGGTGTCAGCGAGACGCCGCCTAATAAATTATATTTTCGTAGAACTTTAATCTGTGTCTAAGTTTCACCGTCCACACGCGAGATAAATTTCTGTGGGAAGGATAGTATAGTCTGCTTATGTCCCTAAAACATCGCATAGGCTCTGCTCCAGTTAAATAGAGAGAATCGCATCCAAATTGGCCTCCTCTGACGCAAAATGAAGTGTTCAGTAGGGCCGTAGGAAGGTTTATTTTTGTGTATATTGATAATTGAGAGATACATTCGGTAACTGTCGTGCTTCGAGCGTATAACTTTCACATGAGGTGCTTTCAGCAACATTTACTGAATTTAGTGCAACGCATCGAGGCAGGACTCTGTCAAAAAAAAAAAAATAACAATTATAGTTATTAAAAGTGGCAGGCCATACAAGACTCCCGCTAATTAATGAATTCATTTTAGACTTAAGAAAAGAGCTTTCCCGTCGATAAGTTGCAAACTGACAACGACATATCCTGCAGTTTTAACTGCCGATCCCAAACAAAACAGTTAGTGTTACAGTGCTTTCTACACTCAGTCCAGGATAGACGTTTGGTGATGGGCGTATCGCTACCAGTCACTATTCAATATCATCGATACATACCGGAATACCTAAAAATATTGATAATCGCCAGAAGCATCGGTGGTTTCGATACCACTCGATACTGCTGATGTAACTACTTTAACACAGAAAACGTTGCATGTATATTCCCCGCTGTGCTCCATTTTCAAACATAACCTCTATAAAACCCTACCACCACGCAAAATTGAGTCAGATCAAAATGTTCATTTCCTAGCTTATTTGATTCTTACAGAGCTCAGAATTGGTGTAAGCCTGATTCCTCGGGTAAGCTCCCTTTATCATTCTGAGCCGTTGCTAAGGAAAATTCATTGTCATGTAATTGCATCATTGTTGATGATATGAGAGTTATTTCTTGGGTTTCGATTCTCAGAGGGGAAGATAAATTTTGTCATAAGTACCAGGGGAAAAAAAAGCGGAGCTCCGCTTTTAGGCTTGGCTAAAACTATATATTAAATAGCGATGCATAGAAATACTACAAAACTAGCATTAAACAGTTTGTCGCCGAAAAAAAAAAACAAAGTTTATAGACTTGAAGGTAAGTCGATTTATTCACGGATGGTACATTACGTCCCCATACAAGACGCGTGGCTTGAGTGAACCACGTTAAACCACGCGATTTTCGTGTGATTCTTCCATCGACAGGGTAATCACACAATAACTCCTACTAAACAGCTTCAGAACAAATCCGAGTACAACTTTCTTTTTAACTTTAATATCACCTGCACTCAGTGTTAAAATAGGATTTTCCTTCTTCGCGAGCTTTGTTTTTTTTTTACCAACTAAACTTTACACGTTCTTCACCTAAAGCGGTCGATCTTTCAGTTAGTTTCTTTTTTCTTTTTTACGCGAATTCTTCTCTGTTGCTCTCGTGCCTATGTTGCCTAATCTTTTGTCGCTTGTAAAAACAAGCCTTATACAAAATTTCGAGAGTGCAGAGCGAGGACACTGAATGCAGGCTGTTTTTTTTTTTTTGCTTGTATAGTTACTACGTTGTGCTTCTTAGTATTATTGGTAGAGACTGGTTCTCTGGCATGGCGCTACTAGATAAGCATATGACTTATATCGTTCATGTAATTGTGCTCATCTATAAAAAACAAGCTTATTTCATGCGCACCCGACGTTTACATAATACTTATACTTGTCTGATGCAATACGCTACACTTTTCGATGAAGTATGAACAAGAGACTTCTTTTTTTGAAAAGGTTTTCGCCGTGATATTCAACAACGAAGTCAGCTCTGTAACGGGCAAGACGTGGCACCTTCAGTCTGTGTACAACAGCCAAAATTTCACGCGGCCTTCCCTGGTCAGATTTCATGATTGTAATCAACGTGAGACGCGGTGTAAAGCGTCAGCCAGCGGAACGACCACAAAGGACGAAAGCACAGGTAAGTGGAAGCTATCTTGAAACAATAGTTGGGCCTAACATTGCCTTCAGCACAAATGTATTTCAGTTTAGCCCTTTGAGACCGTCAAACTCAGCTTCACTGTCTATATTGCACTAGCATCAATCGGACCGCTAAATTTATTAAATAAATTTCACTTCAGCTGCAAACCTTGATTCCTTTTGATTGACGCATCGTTTAAGTTTTTGATTGATACCCAAACCTATCAAGAGGTTTGTTCGCGTGGCAGCGTTCACTTATCATGCATGCTGTTCAAATGGGTCAAACTTTTGAGTGGTTGATGGGTTAAATTAAGTTGTGTGGATAAGAAGGATTTTGAAGGTGGCTATTCAAATAAAAGCTATTTAGGAGACCTAATTTTCTATGGTACAGTTTACAACGTTGTACCAGATGGTTCTAGCTTTTGGACTCCATTGTTTCCGTGGATGATACTCAAGGTGCGACAATTCATGATGAAAGCTACCGAGCAATACTTTCTTGTGGTGTTCCTTATTTTTCTGTGCAAGTTCGTAAGTTTTATTTCTTGGGTGAAAAACTGATGTGTAAGCATTCAAATGAAATCTATGGAGCAACACCTTCATTTACTTTTCTTTGTTACACAGAATATTTCTGTTTTAAATTTTCAAGGACTTTGCTCTGATTACCACTGAAGTCAAACTAATTTAAAGAAAAAGAGTAATCTATACAGGCTGAAAAACATTTTGGCTAGTACTGGGTCATCGCTAGAAATCGGTGACATTGGAGCAAAAAAAATATTCAGGAGGGTTGCATCAAAAAGCTCCCTTGAATGGTATATATTGCTGGGCATGCCGCATAGTTCGGGCTCATATTTACGACGAAAATGGCTGTCTTACAAAACGATGTTTAGGCCCATATCAAAACCACTGACCAAAATAGTGCACCTAAGGTTCGAATCCGGTGAAAATTACATATTTGAACATAATATCGCAGTTCGAAGACTGTGGATGTTTGAACTATTCTGGTGGACTACCGTGGGTTATATATATTTTTTTGAAAAGCACAAAATAAAAATGAGACATCTTAATTTATCCTATGGATCTGTAGATCGTAAGATAAGTTACTTAAAGGTACAGTTGTCTTTAATCTGCTTGCAGGTAATTGCTACTAATTAACTGTGAGTTTTGAGTTTTCGATAAATCTCTCCCTCTAGGTTAAGCGGCCTTCACACGTCAAACTGATGTTGGCCAACTCGTGTTGGCAAACTCAAATTGGTCTGTGTGAACGACACAACAACATGTTGGCAAACTGTTGGCGACAAATAGAACTTGCCTCTATTCTGGCCAACTTTTTGACAACAGTTTGCCAACATGTTGTTATGTCGTTCACACACACACACACACACACACACACACACCAATTTGAGTTTGCCAACACGAGTTGGCCAGCATTAGTTTGTCGTGTGAAGGCCGCTTTATATAATTTTGCGCGCAAAAACTGTTCACAGAAAACGTTAAAAACGAAACAGGATAGGTGAGCTCTCCATTTAGATTTTTGTAGGATTTTTGTTTGTTCCTTTTTTTTTTAATACAGCAGTTTAACATGTCTGGATTGCACATTTTTCCTTTCGCTAATTCTTCAAGAAAAATTTAATTATATATACCGTTTGCGTTTGAATCTATGCTCAATCTACCGCAGGATATAATAATCGCGGGTTCCAATGTCCCCGATTTCTAGCGATGTGGAGCGTGTCATTACGATATCGGTAAAAACGTTCCATCAATTACGCTGAGAGCTACAGCTTAAAGGGACTGTGTCAGACATGTCAAGGAGGTTTGCTGGGGTTTTATCAAAACTGTGTTGAAGTTGTGACAAGTACCTTCGCTCAAACACAAAATGCTCGTTGAACACCAGGTAGACGATTTCAAGTAAAGTTTCACAGGAAAATGAACGATAACAAGTTTTAAAAAGACCAACTTTTGCTAGACAGGACCACAAAACTTGGAAACGTTGGCCCAACTTCTCTTTTCAAGTTGTAATCCATTTCCATCCATTGTACTGGTATAATGTTTTGAAAAAAAGAACACTGGACCATTATTATTATTATTATTATTATTATTATTATTATTATTATTATTATTATTATATATCAGAGTTGTAATCCATTTCCATCTATTGCTTTAGTGTGATGCCTTTTAACAAAACTGGACCATTATTTTAGGCTTTTGCTAATTTAACGGCAATTTGGATTTTTCATATTGTCTCAGGAAATAGCCGACATAGTCCCTTTAAACTGTAGACATAATACATTTGCAAACAAACTTTGTAATCCATACCACAGCCCTGCAGGCGTTTCAAGTAATCAAAATAAAGAAAGCGGGGCACACTTACAATCTTAAATCAGGTTCTAAGCCATGTTTTGTATGCTAGGCCTTGCTTCTGTACCAACTGTACTATTAAAATCAGTTGTTTCTCTGATCAATATTTTACTCTTGAATTTACATTAAATAATGCTTTATGTTTTACAAACAGTTCCCATATTTTTCAACTGCCATTATTATTATATCGATAATTTTATTAACGTAGTTGTTATGTAAAAGGTGGTGAATAAATCGATGACTATATATCTTTTTTTATGTCGTAATGAAGAGAGAATGGAAGTGAAAGAGTAAACGATGTTGAGGTGCCTCTGATGTGTTTAAATTTGTGTTTGTTCAGCATTGACCCTGATCCAGTATGATCCGAATCAGAAATTGGTTTGCTTCCAAACAAAGTTTACGGACAACCAATCCAAGTATGCTTTGGAAGTTAAGTCAACCAGTCATATAGTTTTTACGGTAAGTAAAAAGTCACTTACTACCTTCAATTAATTTACTAGTAATATATAGTTCTCACTAAGACTGCCGATGCTGTTAACTGTGCATGTTGCGCTGTTAACTGTGCATCTTTAATAACTGTTGATATCTCTGTTTTGCTGTATATTGATAATTTCAAATGTGAATGACTGGATTGTGTAAAATGATCTTCGGACAATTTTGAATAATCTTCGTAAATGCCCAGAAATCTTTAGTTTGTGTCCATACAATAAAACAATTACACAGCCAAGAAGATATGATTTTTAATTTGTCGTGTTAAAAACATTTTACTCCCTTGCTGTATTAGTTTCGTAAACAGCTTTCACCTCTCGAAAAGAAAATTGATATCTAACATCCTCTATTACGTCATAATTACCCGTCACCTACGTGCGGGCATAAGGCCACGAAACGTCATCATTACCCGTCACCTTCGTGGGAGCACACTTTTGGCGAGTCGAGATTTTGTCTGTATGCACAACACCAACCTTATATTTACGGGAGTACTTTTCACGCGCACTCTAATAACGCCTTTTCGGGTTTTGGCTTCTGGGGCAAAACCCTGCGGAGGGAATTATTTATAGTCGTTAGGTTTCATAGGCGGAAGGGGAACCTTCTGGGCAAAATATCGGCCTCTCAAGCATTGGGGCCGTACAGAAATACCGCAAGATCCGGACTATAAGCCTTTGCTGCCACCACCAGCCCAAGGAGACAGTGTGGCCAAGTGGTTCAGCGCCGGACTTGAAATCCGGAAGTCCCGGGTTCAAGTTCCGCTCTGACCGCTAGCTGGAGTTGTTTCACGGTCGACCTGGGTTCAACTCCTCGGCCACCTTGTAAATAGCCAACTGGTCTGCCTCTTGCCAGTTGGATATTTAGCTTGTTATGTTCAGTTTGAAATATTTGTGTCTAAGGTTTAAATGCTCGGTCCCACTAGCACTTTGCTATAATCACCTGTCGACAGGTAAATAAATAACATTTACTTATTTTTATCTTATTTAAATAACAATACTTCAGCATCTCCCCTTCGCTCCTGTCATTTCTCTCGTCCTCCTTAATCGCTCCTCAGTTAAGGCTCTGTTTTAAAGGGTAAACATTCCTGCAACTTGTAACGCAGTGTTGACGAGAACATTGTTAGACAAGTTGTGGAATGTGCTCTAAACGCAGCATCATCAGACGCCCAGGTCACTTCACTTGAGAACTTGCACATCTACTACACCAACATTAGGTTTACAGAAGAAAGATTCTTTGTTTTGGATAATGATGGAAGGAAAAACTCAGTAAAAACAAGTGCGAAAATACTTTTTTGAACGCAAAATCTGTGCTAAAGGCAAGGCGTCAGATTATATTTAGGCGTTGGTATAAAGAGCAGGCAAGCTGAGATATGTGCAGGTTTGCACACAGCTGCGAAAATTGCAAAATTTGCGAAATATTGGAAAATTCGTCGAGTCAGTGAAAACCAGTAGAAGAGGAGGTTGAGAGGGCCCCGAAAAGAGCTGCAATTTTTGCGAAAACTGCTGAAATTGCAAATATTGTAAAATCTGCGAAAAATTAAAAGATTCGTCAAGTCAGTGAAAACCTGTAGAAGAAGGGGTTGAGAGGGCCCGACAAGAACTGCGATTTTTGCCAAAAATGCGAAAATTGCCAATATTGTAAAATCTGCGAAAAATTAGAAAATTCTCCAGTCAGTGAAAAGCTATCGAAGAGGAGGTTAAGAGGGCCCCGACGAGACATATGATTTTTACAAAAAACTGCAAAAATTGCAAATACTGTGACATTTGTGAAAGCAGTGTAAAGATTGGGGTAAAGGGCCCAAACACAACTGTGGAATCCACTTCTAGGACAAGTGATGTCATATACAATACAAAGTAGCCATGCGCAGCTGTTAATCAAATGAATTATTATGACTAGTATAGTAAGGTTATTATAAGAACATAGCTTACTATCGATGGTAAATTAGTTAGGCAAGTTACATAAACAATAGCAATAAAGGTAAATAAATATGGGTTTACTCACAAATCCATTTGTTGCTGTGATTAAGCTGGAGGCAACAAAATGTTGTTTCAGACTGTTACACTATTGTCCTTTGTGTGATGTTTTAGGTGGTCATGGAAGCTTATGACTAAGATCAGAAATTCCTGTGATGCTGCATCAGTGCAAAAATCAAAATTATATGAAGGAAAGATAGACGGTAAAATGAAATAATATTGTCGTGGATGTATTAGTTGAAATCTTGCTCAATATACTTGATCTCAAATCAGCAATGACTTGTAATCAGCAATGACTTGTAATGCTGCATCAGTGCAAAAATCAAAATTATATGAGGGAAAGATAGACGGTAAAATGAAATAATATTGTCGTGGAAGTTTTAGTTGAAATCTTGCTCAATATACTTCATCTCAAATCAGCAATGACTTGTAATTTAAGGCCATTTAGTCAAATTCAGCTGATAATTATTGTCTCGCCTTCCCCAAGAATGTTTCATGTGCCATAATGTCTTTCATTAGAAAGATTGTCATTTCCGTGTGAATGTAAATGATGTAAATGTTTGAATTGAAGGCCAGTCAGCAGAAAAAAAAGCATCTTTGAATTGTGGAAGTACGGGTAGAAATCAAATGCACGTCTTTCACACTTCCAGCCGTGAAAAAGCATGGGTAGTACAGAATTTCTTAGCTCCCGAATGTAAACTACTGGTGCAATTGACATGTCTGAATTGAAGGCCAGTCAGTAGAAAAAAAATTAACGTCCTTGAATTGTGGAAATACTTGTAAAGACGTCTTTCTCATTTCAAGACTGAAAAAAGCATAGGTAGAACAGAATTTCTCACCTCCCAGCTTGTTGATGAGGAATTGAAGATTATAGCAAGCATAAAGCAGTGATAGAACATTTCTTTTCGCTTGTTTTCCTGTTTATGATCCCTAAAGACTATCACAAAGGACTGAAGTTGTTTCCTGTTCCTTTTGATGGCTTTTGTTACACTTGAAATGGGCAAACGTTTGCTACTGATGAGTGTAAACAAGCTAGAGTAGCGAAGACTTCAGTATAAATATGGTGCCCGTTTCTCAAAAATAGTCCTGAAACTTTTCGGTCTGAAATATATTTCGGGGCTTTCTTTGGCCGAAAGTGTTCCGAATTGTCCTCCCATGTTTTGAGGATCTGTTCTGTAAAACCGAGCTTGAAAGGTCATTCTAGAGGCTTAGCACAGCTTGATTTTTTTTTTCGGGCATCAAACTGAACACATATTTTACTCAGGAGCCGTCTTGCTTGGTTTTTGCAAAGTTTCCATATCCTGTCATTAAGTGTCAAGGATTGTCAAATCTCCTCGCGGTGATCAGGCAATCACATATTATGTGACTGCTTCAATATATAGAACGAGACAAAATTCGCCAACTTCGCAATATGTATTATTTAACAAGTTATCTAATATAGAACCACCTCCTCGTCAATGTACAACGTCGAGTTAGGTGCGTCTCGCCGATGTTCAAGGGCGAAATATATGCGTCTGTATATAAGAAGGACTGATATCTCGCCGCTGTACAACGGCGAGGTAGGTGCGTCTGTATGTAAGCAAGACTGATATCTCGCCGATGTACAACGGCGAGGTAGGTGCGTCTGTATATAAGAAAGACTGATATCTCGCCGATGTACAACGGCGAGGTACTGAGGTGCGTCCGTATATAAGCAAGACTGATATCTCGCTGATGTTCAAGGGCGAAGTACATGCGTCTGTATATAAGAAGGACTGATATCTCGCCGCTGTACAACGGCGAGGTAGGTGCGTCTGTATGTAAGCAAGACTGATATCTCGCCGATGTACAACGGCGAAGTAGGTGCGTCCGTATATAAGCAAGAATGATATCTCGCCGATGTACAACGGCGAGGTAGGTGCGCCTGTATATAAGCAAGACTGATATCTCGCCGATGTACAACGGCGAGGTAGGTGCGTCCGTATATAAGCAAGACTGATATCTCGCCGATGTACAACGGCGAGGTACTGAGGTGCGTCCGTATATAAGCAAGACTGATATCTCGCCGATGTTCAAGGGCGAAGTACATGCGTCTGTATATAAGAAGAACTGATATCTCGCCGCTGTACAACGGCGAGGTAGGTGAGTCTGTATGTAAGCAAGACTGATATCTCGCCGATGTACAACGGCGAGGTAGGTGCGTCCGTATATAAGCAAGTCTGATATCTCGCCGATGTACAACGGCGAGGTAGGTGCGTCTGTATATAAGCAAGACTGATATCTCGCCGATGTACAACGGCGAGGTAGGTGCGTCCGTATATAAGCAAGACAGATATCTCGCCGATGTACAACGGCCAGGTAGGTGCGTCTGTATATAAGAAAGACTGATATCTCGCCGATGTACAACGGCGAGGTAGGTGCGTCTGTACATAAGAAAGACTGATATCTCGCCGATGTACAACGGCGAGGTAGGTGCGTCTGTACATAAGAAAGACTGATATCTCGCCGATGTACAACGGCGAGGTAGGTGCGTCTGTATATAAGAAAGACTGATATCTCGCTGATGTGCAACGGCGGAGTACATGCGTCTGTATATAAGAAGGACTGATATCTCGCTGATGTGCAACGGCGAGGTTATTAAGTGCGACTGCATAAAATTGCAGCTTGAAATTCCGCCGGCGTAGTTCATCGGCGAATTATATAAAATGGAGCATGATGGAGATAAGTCTGTTGGCCGATGCAAAAAAGGAGAGATAGATTTCCGCTGCAGAAGTTACCTAAGCACGGATTTCTTAAACTATGGGGTAGTGTTCCATTGGTCAGTAAGAAATATTTCTATGTACAATTGAAAAAAACAAACAAACAGAGTAACAAACAAACAGACAAACAACAGGTTACGGAAATTGAATGCTCGAAGTTATTTATTAGCCTGATCATTAGCAAAAGTCAGTTTTATATTCGTGATGAAGGACCTAGGCTTGTAACATGAATGCCACATCGCTCATTTTTCTTGAACTAACAACCCCAACCCTATATTCACTCCAGTCTTACAAGGAGTTGGTTTTATGAGCAAAAAGTAATCCCAGTCAGCCGAACCGGGACAATTAAATCAAGCTTAATTGAAATAGTAAATATACATTGCAATATCTATTGTTTTACTCATTTACTGTTAAATTGCTTTGTTTCCCTTGTGCGGAGCTATTTAAAAGGATATTGTTTTTTCTCCGTTTGGGCTAGGGTAAGGTTTTGTGCTCTGTGGAACTGGGTCTGGAATCGGATATGTTTTTTATCACTTGTCTCTTGAGTACAGCGGTTCTGGTGACCGTTTCTCGAGACTCCCGATAACTTTGCGGGCCCGAAAACTATTTTAGGTGCACAATATTCTCGAATAGCTATACAATTTTTATTGATCTTGAACGCTAAATTTTAATTTTTTTAATTTCTGACAATTAGCTGACAAAATGAGCTCGAAAAAATAGTTCCCGGGCCTGGAAAGTTATCGGGAGTTTCGAGAAACCGGTCCCAGGGATGCGTTTCTCGAAAGCCCCCGGAACGTTTTCGGCCCCGAAAAGCCATTCGTAAAAATATAAACCTCTCATTCTACAATGCTGTTATTTTAGCTTGTCTTTAAGATAAGAAATGTTTAGCTAATAGCAAAGGTTCATGCTTAGAAACTTCTTTGTTTACAAGATACAGTGTGAATTATCGTGCCCGAAATAGACCCGAAAAGTTTCGGGGCTTTTGAGAAATGCACGCCAGGTCTAAAATAGAGTACTGAAATCACATATTTTTGTCTGACGTAACGGGGTCAAGTATTCTGGTAGCAGAATGTTTCTGGTTGTAAAAAAAAAACATTTCTACTGATGTATTGCCCAACGTTTCATTTGACATATACTCTTATGTTGAAACATAATATCGAGTTCACTTTGTAGTGAACAAATGCAGAGCAAAATACAAACGTTAAGACAGAAAGTTGTAACTCGAGTTCCACGCAATAAGCGATCATGTGATGATCATGTGATGATCGCTTTGTGCTTGAAACTCGAGTAACAACTTTCCGTCTTTACGTTTGTATTTTGCTCCGCATTTCTGTGCATATAGCACTCATAGAACTATACATACCTTTTTTCCCTGGAATTAGTTATGCCATCCGGATGGTAAAGGTAATATAGGCTCTCCAGGCTCGCCTTCATTCCAGCTTTCGTGACCTACATTCTTTCCCTGAGAAGGAAAGAAAATTCACTTAACAAACTGGTCGATGTTAAGAGGGGATTGGACACTTTTTTGCGCCTATCCCGTGGCTCACCGTTTCAAAAATAAACATTTCATTGTGCGTAGTGAATGGTTCAATTCCCGCTGTTACCACCCTCCCCCCTCAGGGAAGTGGAAGGTAGAGAGATAATTTTTAAATCGAATTCTAAGAATGGCCTAGAACATGGATGTGACCAGCCTTGTTTCCGTAAAATTATGTCAATGGTTATTATTCCAATATGACAATTACTCCATTGTTACTCCCAGCTAACATATCAATTACTATGACAACTATGACTGCTAAAGGGGGGAAACCTTTCTGTAGAAACAAAAGCGACGGAATAAGATGAGAGTCGATGGTAAGCGATTTATTTTAAAGTGAGCAGCTGGGTGTGATAATCTATTAAACATCGATTTCTGACATGAAACGATAACAATTAACTAATTTCTTCGATTGTAATCTAATTATATCGAATTATTCATTTGCAGTCCAATGATCGATTTTCATCGATTAATTGCGCCGGGAAACTCGCCCCTTACCAATCTTTGTGATCATATGGAAAATTCACCAACGGTTGTTGACGGTGTGTGGTCAACCACAACTTTACGATCGCAAAATTTAAAATACGTAAAATATTGTTAGACACCTCATATTAACCTCGACGCTACTTGACCAGACGAATCGCGATATGTTGAATGACACTTTGTTCAGGCTGGCCAGGCATCCGGTGTTCTATTCTGGAAATTACTTAGATAAGTTTTAAAGACCAATAAATGAAGCCAAAATATGTGGTGATTTGGAATCATGATAACCGTAAACGTCGGTCAAGATCTCCGGAATAAGTAGTTTCCTCACACTTTAAATATATGAAGTGATATCATTTACCTGGATGGACAAATTCCTTGCTATTTCAAGGGCGTCTTCTTCATCTTGTTGTTGATACTGCCGAAGCCACGTATCAACTTCCCTGGCACAACCGCGGACACAATCAGCATAGCTGGACCACATCTTTCCAAGCCTCGAAACGAACGAAACGAAACCTCGAACGAGCAAACGAACTCACACGTTAAGAATACGGCGGATTAACGACGTGCGAAAAATGATTACTTGTAAGTTGTGTTACTGTAACAAAATACCCTTTTAAACACCTTCACGATATAAAGGGTGGACACATTGTAGACAAAAGTAGGCTCTTTGATAACTTTTTGGGCCCAGAGCTATAATTAAAAGTCAGATATACACTGACAGGTACATCCTCAGAGACCCAGGAGCAGCTAGTCGGGACGACGGGATTTTTTCATGGGCGAAAGTTTACAACGAGAGCGGGAGAGCCCCTGGGCACTTACTCTGCTCATCATCATTATTTTATATAGCTTTAAGTATTTTAAATTCTCTTTATAAATATTTTTAATATCTGACTATCATAAATATTTTATATAGCTCTAAGTATTATAAATTTTCTTTCTACATATTTTTAATATCTATTAATTGTGTCCCCAAATTAGTATGGGATTTTCCCAGGCTATGTGGCCTTGACACATTAATAAAGTTTATCATCATCATCATCATCATCTTACCGAACGAGTTCCAGAAGCGTTTGAAATCCCGCCTTCTGATTGGCCAGAAAAATATTTTTCTGGCCAGTCAGCGAAGAGGAACAGGCGGGCGACTCTCGTGTCTTCTTACACGAGGTTGTTTTCTTCATCGAAAGCCGTAGTAGCGTGGCCCTTTCAACGGGAGCATTTTTGAGGAGAGCTTCAGAAAAAATAAATAAATAATAAATGAACGAAGTCGAGGAAATCGCAAACTATAACGTGGCCGCAAGAAAACAAACACTCACCGGGATTTTTCACGGCGGACTTATCGAAGGTATCGTAAATTTTTAGAGCTAGCGACTTCCCCTTTCTCCGATGTAACTAATTATTTCTCCTTCTTCGTTGATCTTCGTCTGAAACTTTCCACCTCTGATGCACGGGCCACGCAACTATGTTGATCGAGCGTGTCATGTCACGTACTAGAGAGAACTAGTTCTCTGTAGTACGCGCATCGACCGTTAAGCAGAAAATCGCCCAGATCGGCCTCCAGAAGCTCGGAAAAGCAATAAAAACGCAGCAAACGCATAGCAGGTAATGTTTTTCAAGCTGTATTTCCATTTTAATGCATTTTCAGCGGAAAACCGCCGATTATTTTCGATCGAATTTCAGTTCCATACAAACACTCATATTACGCTTTGGTTAACTGTGGTTCCCACGCTCGAGCGACATAGTTGCGTGGCCCGTGCGTCGGAGATTCCCGTGGTAAGTTTCAGACGTAGTTCAACCAACAAGGAGAAATAATTAGTAACATCGTTTACTCGAGTAGCTATTAGCCTCATGTAACACTTGAGAAAGGGGAAGTCGCTAGCTCTAAAAATTTACGATACCTTCGATAAGTCCGCCGTGAAAAATCCCGGTGAGTGTTTGTTTTCTTGCGGCCACGTTATAGTTTGCGATTTCCTCGACTTCGTTCATTTATTATTTATTTATTTTTTCTGAAGCTCTCCTAAAAAATGTTCCCGTTGAACGGGCCACACTACTACGGCTTTCGATGAAGAAAACAACCTCGTGTAAGAAGACATGAGAGTCGCCCGGCTGTTCCTCTTCGCTGATTGGCCAGAAAAATATTTTTCTGGCCAATCAGAAGGCGGTATTTCAAACGCTTCTGGAACTGGTTCGATAAGAGTAAGTGCCCAGGGGCTCTCCCGCTCTTGTTGTAAACTTTCGCCCATGAAAATCCCGACGTCCCGACTAGCTGCCCCTGGGTCTCCGAGGATGTGACAGGTAAGGCCCACAAACCAATCAATGGATTTCAAAGACGTGTGTGTCTCGAAAGCCCCGAAACTTTCCCGGCTGATTTCGGCCACGATAATTGTCATAATTCACTTTGTATCTTGTAACCAAAGAAGTTTCTAAGCAAGAAACTTTGCTAGACATCATCGATCGAATAATTATCGATCGGCTCATCGATCGGCTGATCATACAGACAGGACTAATTCGCCGATGATCATCGGCGAGTTTGAAGTTTTTCGTTGTGAATGAATAACCTTTATTTAAACACGATAGAAAGTTAAAGCACAATGCTTGTGGGGTCGTGTATTAACTGAATATTACTAAATACTAATAAACTAATATATTTCTAAATTACTACTAAATACTTATATACTAAATTGGATTGTAACTACTTTAAAAATAATTAATTACACAACAATCAGTAACATTTAAAGTCATTGTAATGCCTAGGGAGCGACTGAACCGACTGAGCACTGAAATTAAGCTCCTTAATATAATTATCATTTTTCACTTTTCGATAGAAAACCGAAAATTGGGATCCTGTATTATACGACGAAACAGCATTCCATAGAATGGCCCCCCTATGTCCAATTGAATTTTTTTACAAAGTATGAATTAAATCTAGGGACCACGATGTTATTGTTTCTTCTGAGGCTGTAAGAAGTCCTGGCTTTTTTCGCTAAGTGTGACAATGCAGCTGGTGCTTCACCGTTTACCACCCTGTAAAATAGTTTAATTATCCGGAGTTTGTATAAGTAGTTTAGTGTGCTCCATTTCGTATACTGGTAGACTCCAGCGGATGGCATATCGCGGGGCAGGTTGTAAATCACTCTTTATACAGACAGGACTACCTAGCCGCTGATCATCGGCGAGTTTTGGAGTTCTCCATTATTCAGACACCTTCACTTCGCCATTGATCAACGGTGGAATATTTATTTCTCCATATTACAGACAACTTCACTTCGCCGATGATCAACGGCGAAATATTGAGTCCTTCATTATACAGAAGGTTTCACTTCGCCGATGATCAACGGCGAGATATTGAGTCGTAAGCTATTCTAAGAAAGTTTTTTTTTTCGAGTTTTGTTATAATAATGGAAATAATATGTTATCTAGGGCACATATAGAGGACGTCTTCGGCGTTAATGGACTTTTTTCAAAGTATTAGTAAGATAATGACTGGACTAAAGCAGCCTTTGTTTCTATTGTATTGTGAATACTATTATGGGCAGTTTAATATATCAATTAAAAAAAAAGCACACACTAGACGCGGAAGTCATGTTTGACACTCAATAGTATCGAAAATATTAAAGATGGCCTCAGCCAAGGAGAAGTCCAGGGAGGTGTGGAGAAAGTCTGAAACAAAGATAATTTTGATGCTGATACCCTGCTACTGATGCTTTCCAATTGCTTTAAAGATAATTATTGACAAGAAAGTATTACATACTTAATGACAAGTAAGTGCACCAGAAGAAAATCCTTTCACCGTTGTTGCCGGACTCGTTGGTCGCATAGCAAATAGCAGTGCATGGGTGCCATTTATGCTTTCAATGAGCATGTCCGATTTTTTTATGGCCATTTTATTTTGGTGGGTATGTTTAAATATTGACCACGTCAGTACTTACATACTTACGTACTTACTACGTCAGTACATACTAAATGACAAGTAAGTGCACCAGAAGAAAATCCTTTCACCGTTGTTGCTGGACTCGTTGGTCGCATAGCAAATAGCAGTGCATGGGTGCCATTTATGCTTTCAATGAGCATGTCCGATTTTTTTATGGCCATTTTATTTTAGTGGGTATGTTTAAATATTGACCACGTCATTGCATGGTGTGCCGCATGGCACGCTAAGGGCTTAAGAAAATAAAAACTTCAATTTGTTGTCTACTTGTTTTTGACGAATGAAGCCGTTTTTAATTAAATAATATTGTTTCAATTGCTTTTCCTGCTTTATTTTTCAGAAACTACGGGGAAGCAGTAGTTGTAGGAGTAGGAGGTCAAGCATCTTCAAACTAGTTATCCTTGACATCGGAACATCAAGCTATCAGTTGATCAGTCAAAAGTCACAGTTATTACCTAGTGCCAAATATCTGGCCGTAAACAGTAACGTTTCTGATACCTTATTTTTAACGGACAAGAAAAGTGGGCGCAATAGATTCATAATCTTAAAAAAATAAAGGATCTCACCACAAACACTGTAATCAAATCGATGAGATTTAAGGGAAACTTTTTTTTTTATAGTTTGAACTATTTTTTTTTAATTTTAGCTCCTTTGTATTTTATTACCCGAAATCCTTCTAAAGAGTTTTAATATCGCTTTTATATTCGTTTAATATTAGTAGCATAATTATGTTTTAGAGTTTCAATTATAGCTACTGCTTTGCTTCTGAAAGGGCCACCCTGAATAAACAAAGATGTCTATTTATCAGATCACAGAGCAAATCAGTTACTCGCTAGAAAATTTTCTTTTAAGGTAAATTTGCTAACTTCGAAAGTTATCTTTGGCTTTTCGTACCTTTTTAACGTACCCCCGTTCCACACATTCACTAAGTTTAGCTACAATTTTTGTTTTATTTTGTCCTTTTACAAGTCGTAATGGGGGAAGTTAAGGTACACAAACGTTTTCAAAAGTTCTATGTTTGTTATTTCGCCATTAGGAAGGGCTGAAAAAGACGATTACAAGATACCTTTGTTCTTGTTAATAAATGTGTAAATGCTTTATTTTAGCACCTCAGCTAGAGCTTTAAAGAGAGAAACACAGGATATAGCCTTAGAGGACCTACTCGAGTGAACGTCATCATACATCGTCGCCTACGTAAACCGCGCAAAAGAGTGGTATTCACTTTCGGACAATTATTGGATTACTGCTTATTGAAATATTTGGTCGAATGAAACTGATTTTGAACTTAACCAGAGATCATTTTCCCGTGCCTAAGATGGCTGTTAGTCCTAAAGTGTAACTCCTTCAAGCTCTCTAGTAGTATGTTTGTAAACGTACTGCTGATACAGTAAATTTAGTATGTAAATGTTACCACAGCAGAATAAATTTCAAAGAACATTATACCTGTCTGGCTTACGTTTTTTTCCCCTAAATAACTAGGAAGTTAATATAGACAAAAGTATAAGCACAAACTTAATCGTGAACTGATTGTAGTTCGGGGTAGGAATTTTTTCTTTCGTCTCCACTTGCAAGGAACTCGATGAATAATTTTACGTTATATAAAGCTTTCTTCTTCGTGTTAACATTTTCCTGCTCCTCCATTCAGTGGACAATTTTATGTGGGCTCCTGTGCACGTGAAGTTCGCGAACCTATCATGATGGAGCGGAAAATTACGTCACTACAGTCCTGGATGCTGTTTGGCATTAGATCTAAGCGTGGTCTATTTTCTCTTTTTTTTTTTTTTTCACTAAAAAGCCCTTGTCTATGCAATAAACATAGGCACGCATTGCGTGCTTGACCTATGTTGAAATGACAAGTCTTATCCTCACTTATTTGCGATTTTTAAGGCATACTCTGAGAACAAAACAACACACCCGAATATTATTGCAAATACTTACCCCTCCACTATAGCACCTGAGTGCATAAAGCCCAGTTCAGTCGCCGCATCTCCCATGTGCCGTACCTAGTAGTACGTAGTATTTTTGGCAGTTGTACGGTGTCCAAATGAGTTTTTTCGACAGATTTCAATTAGGCAAGCCAAAATCTCAGGGTACGGCAAAGTTTGCCACTTAAATACGACCTAGGAGCGAAAATCTATTTGGTACGGCCCATGAGAGGTTGGCGTCTAAACTGGGCCTAAAACAGCTATTTCGTTTACTCAGCAATACCCTTGGAATGCAAAACAACATCCCGCTAAAAACCCAGTCGGACCAAAATTGGAGATAGAGCAACCATCGGGCTAGTAGGTTACAGGCTAAAAAGTCAAACTGACACTAGAACAAAACGACTGCATAAGAATTTCAAATTAAATCTAAAACTGAAACCTCAGTTAAGGTCAACTAATGATTGTCTGCATATTATTGAAGAATATAAATCGAGGTCACAACAAGATGTGAAAGAAACAAGTGTAGTAGATAATAATTTGAGGAGAGGACAGTCATTGCGGTCATGTTAAAACGCAGACTGCAGACTGTGCAGACTGCAGATCATGCAAACTACGCAGACTATGCAGACTGGTATTTTGTTTTCTTTAAGTAAACTGTGATTTGTTGTATTTTTTAGGACTTTTCATTTTTTGTCGTGTTAAGATGACATGGGCAGCAGCTTGGCACCGAGTTCTCCAAAAAATGCCCCGCAGTAAGGAATTCTCGAACAATTTCGACGGAAAGATTCGCACCTTCTGGAAATTATTCATATCAAGCACAGATACAATCTTTTCAACCAACATCTTGCTCAAAGATACATAAACAAAACAGCTGTTTCATAACACAAATCATAAAAGAACAAATTAAATTACAGTTTCTCGCCAACACGTCTATTTTTGGAACGATGTTAATTGTTTTTGTCACCTACACACGTTCCACCGTTGGCCACAACAAAGTTCAATTTTACCTGCCCTTACAATAGCTTTAGGAAATTACCATCAATTCCACCACATCAAGCCTTTACTGAAAATATAATATTCGAGAGGAAAAAGTAGAAAAGCACATTTGCGCTGATCGTTTCCGTCCCCATATGTACATTCAAAATGGCCGGTAAGCTTAACCTTGTCTGGCCTTCAGCTTCAGTAAGCGGATTCTAACCAGCTCTTTCATTGGTAGAATGTACTCTTAGCTTAGTAGCGTCAATCTGATTGGTGCCACATAGTGCCACATAAATTCCCCGGGGGGTGTACTCCCATGTGAAAGGTGCATGGATGCTCGTCGTTTCGCGTTCTCCGTCTGTTTTAGCATGGCTTTAAATAAAATTTTCCGACGAGCATTCCCGCCCGTCTCACATGAGATTCCCCCCCCCCCGGATCAAAAATACATACATACATACATACATACATACATACATACATACAAACAAACAAACAAACATAGAAAGCGAAAAACTTCACGCTAGCTAAGACCCTATGTTTTCAACATAGGTCAAATATACTTTTTATATCTTTTTTTATCTCTCAGTTAGTGCGCGCACTGAGATAAGCCAGTTTCGCAGGCCGAATTTTACTTTACGGACCGCAAAGGCCTAGAATCGGTTTACGGCGGTAGTTTTGTACTTAAAGATTTTGTACATAAAGAAATAACAGAATAAGCTCTTAGACGCGATATAAAACGAGTAAAAAGCTGGATTAAAATAAACATGACTTTAATACAAAATATAAAAAAAAAATGAACTAGCTGTAGTGTATGTACCTGAAACAAAAGTCATACCAATACAGAGCAATTCGATATCAGAACGAAATCGGAAGCGGCAAAATGTAGCCTTAACTACAGAGGATCTCTCCCCTGAATCTCTTGCCTCTCCCCCTGGAGAGGCAAGAGATCAAACCAGCCTAAATAATTTAAAATCATTTTTTTAATAAACTGTTATAAACTGTTAGTAATTGTTGTGACCTTAGGTTTGTTAAGCAGTATAGCAGTCAGTGTAATTATTGCAAATAGAAATTTAAAAAAAGATAAAAGTAGTTGTATTTGTTAATTTGTAAATTAGCTATCACGGTTCTTTGGAAGACCATTATTATTTTAGTGAAGTGATGTTGTGTTTAAATAAAGATTTCATCATCATGCTATGGTGGTGGTCATGGTGTTATTCAACCATGATTCCGTGACCGCAATGAGGAAGGGATAATTTTTGTCACAATATTAATCTCAGTTCGTTGATGATCGACAACAGGCTTCGAGAACTTAGGCAGATCAGCCTGACTTACTTTGCTCTTCTTATTAAGAGCGGCTCTCTGTAAACATCGAGAATCTGACGACAGGACCAGAATTTCGAATTTCTTTTTATTTTACCAAAAGAACCCATTTAGTGACCTATTTTCGAAAATAACATTAAAAGGTTCGATTTCGCTTCACTTTTCTTAGAAATTAGAAAAGTTGAAAAATAGCATTTTTAGCCCGAAGAATTGTTCGTGACCGATGGAATCTAGGGCATTTTCAACATAGTCGTGTAGTTGCACTATTGCTTGTCTTAAAATGCCATTTATACAGCTCGTTAAACAACTTTTAAAGTTTCTTTTAAGGTAAAACTTCGTTACAAATGTTACGTCGTACAAAATTTCTGGTTTTCTACAACATTCCCATTTCGACCACCTAAACGAGATAGAAAATATTGGCAAACTTCGACGTAGTCAAATACGGTCTGGCATAAAAATTTCAGCCATAAAACCGAGTCCACATGAAAGCTGAACCTTTCTTTTAGTTATTCTGAATTTTGTTCTGGCGGCCTGCAAGAACTGCACTTTTGGAAAATTTAACCGTAAAGGCTATTTTGGCGCGACAGTCATTTAGTGTTCGATTTTGTGTTTGAAGTTCTTTAAAATTACGCTGCATTTTCGAAAGAAAAACTTTAAATAGAAGGGGCAATAAACCTTGAAACACGCTATTTCATGTTTGAAAAATAATTTTTATCCTATAATCATCGAATGTAGAATAAATAACCTACCGTTATGCTCCCCAGCGCATATACTGTCCTATACTGGAGCAAAAAATTATCGTGGTTTGTCATGGTAAACGGTGGTATTTTGACACACCGCGCGTGTCACGTTAAAAACTTCTAAAAAAAAATTTAAAAAAATTCTTTCAATTAACCAAAATGAGCTACAATTTGTCGAAGACGTGAATATGTAATGCAGAAAGTTTGTTACCTATTACTTACAGATACTCAAGCGATGAAAATGTGAAAGCATACAGGGACATAGATCTCGACATTCACTGATTTATTTCAATGGTTGCAACTGTTAAATCCAAGTGCCTCGTCGCTTCTCTCCGTTTCAAAACACATCTTTATAACCACGGAATTATCAAGAAACCTCGCAGGATTACCAATGTTAATATTCTCTAGAGAAAAATATAGCTTCCTAAACGTCGCCGTTCTTTACAAAATTTTCTTGCCGTTTCATTTCTGGATACACATACTATATTTACTTACCGTGTATATCAACCGTGCATATCATCAGCCCATATGTCGACAACTGGCAGCCGTGCTACTTTTTGCATGAAAGCAAACAGAATCGGAAAGAATTGTTTCAAACTCTTGCTAACTCTTTTCAACTAGACTGCGCTGGCGCTGAACGAAATAGTGTTGCGTGACAACAGTCACTTAGATGTAAATCCCCTGGGGGTCATGCGAGGTGATATTATTGGAGAACAAAAGCCAACCGACGAGGAGTATGGGTGCTATAATAGAATGTCTCCCTCGACACCCCGTCAAACAATAGCACACTGTGAAGGAAAACGAGGGGACCAGTAGCTGTATACTTCACCTCCCAGCTGCTTTTTTTTACTTATTCCTCCTTCCGGTCCCCACTGACTGCCTCAACAGCACTTGTCCCAAATACAGGTGCAACTTTTTACTGTATCTTCAAGCAAGGAACACAAATTTCTTGAAGAGTGTTGACTTAAAGCTTTTAAGTATCCTCTTATACTTAAGTGCAAGTATTATAGATATCGTAGACTAAAGGATGTTGTAAGTCATGGGAGCACATACAGCACTGATTCACTTATACTGTAAGAGGCATCGTCCTCCTCTGCTGTACAGATGTCTTCCTGTGACGCCAACTGATGGTGCTCTTTGGCAGCAAGGTTGGAAGAGACACCCGCTGTGCGGAAAGAAATTCAGAACTCCACAGTGATTTTCACTGTTGCCGCTGAAAGACGCGAACACATTTTTCTTGTCGGCAGGATTTGCATAAACTCCTCTTCATCATCTTTTTCTTCCTCTTTAGTTACGGCTGCGCTTTCAGAGTTCACCCTCTGATTCACCCCTTGAAAGTTGCCCTCAGAAAAGGAGGCCTTCAGAAATTCAACAGTGCAAGAGAATCGTATCTGTGTTTCCTAGACTTACAACGTCCTAGAGTCTACGATACCTACAACGTTTGTACTTTGGTTAAAGAGAATAAGTTCAAAAAGCTTTAAGTCAGTCGAAGATGGAACAAAACAATGCACCTGCATCCTAGTCCTCGCTTGTGACAAGTTTTGGTGAGGCAGTTAGTTGGAGACGGGGAGGAGGGATAGGTACAAAAACGTAGCTGGGAGGGTGAATTATACAGCTGATCCTGTTATTGTTTTTGGTTTTGTTTTTTTTGTTTTGACTGTGCGCTTTTGTTTAGCAGGGTGTCGAGGGAGGACCTCGATTTATAACACCCCAGTCTCTTTATCGTTTGCCGAGTTTTGTTTTCGAAGAATATCCCCTCGCCATACTCCTCGGGGATGTATAGTACTGCCACGCCACAAAATTCATTCAACGCCAACTCCGTCAAGTTGAGGAAAGTTAGCAAGAATTTGAGGTAATTCTCTACGATTTTGATTGTTTTCACCGAAAAAGTGCCATATCTGTCAACTGCCTGTGTTTGGCTCTCGTGACATTTGGGCTGATGTTTGTTGTTTGCGTACACGTGACATGTGTTTTGACATGCATGAAACAGTAAGAAAATTTCGCAAACAAAGGCGACGTTTAACAAGCCATATTTTCCTTAAGGTAATATTAACGAGAATTGATCATTCTGCAACATTTCTTGATAATTGATTCCTCAGTTATATGTATTTTAAAACGGAAAGAAAAGACGAGGAACTTGCTTTTAACCGTTGCAATACATCAACGCGGTAAGGCCAAGTGTCGAGACTCATGTCCCTGTATACTTTCACCTTTTCAGCTATCGCGTCTCTGTACGTAACGGGTGTCAGTAAAACGCCGACTCGAGGTCGGGGTGTCTTTTTTTTTTCTTTTTTTTTTTCCATTTATTTGCAAATAGATTCCTTTTGGTCGAAGAAGTATCTGTTGGTTTATAACGGAAAATCCTTTTACACTGTAAATAAACTGTGCATGTCACAAGCTTCCTTAAGTTGGCTCTTTTTCCCGCAAACGTGGTCACGTGGTCAATCATGACGTCGTTTTCGCGTTTTCCTTTCATGAACATAGCGGAAGTAAGCAAGAAAATCGCATGGTTTGCTTGCTATTTAGGTGCGTATGCTTGAAATCTTGAAGGGAAAAGTAAAATGTTAAAATGAGCTAAAATTGCTTTTACTGCTGGTGTTACAGTAATTTTCTCAGATTCAGAGTCAAGCAGTGGCTTTAGCTTTTTGATGGTAAGCTAACTTTTTGCAACGCTACTTACCAAATTTACTTGTATTCACCCGCTCATTAAAACTTACTGAAACTCTACGAAGGGTTTCAAGCAAAATGACTGATCTATTCCATGTAGTCCCTACTCAAACGTGGCGCTCGTTTGCGGCCATGAACATGGCAAACCCAGCTGAAGCACTGCTAATAAAAAGTCGTAAGGAAAAAAGTGCTTTCGGCAGCGAATGAAAGGTAAAAGAATCAGTAGTTGTCGCACGAGCGCGAGTTAAATCGTACTTACTAAAAGAATCTGATTATGGAGCTTAGGAAAGTCCTTGTTTTATGCTTTTGTTACCGTTTTTAGCCTTAACCGTGGACAAGCAACAATAGATTTTGAATTTTGCGTGAGCAACTGACAGATAAAAATGTCACTGTCTAGTTATTCAGCCATAGTTCGACATAGTGTTAACGTAAAACAAAAATTGTACATGGTCGTAGTAACCCGTCGTTAACGTTGTCAGTTGATGATAGTCGTTTAATACGCACATGAAAGCCTACAAAAATGTAAACATAGTACGCTAACTCTCATTACTTTAATGGCCGTTTTTATGCTAGAGACGTTTAAGAGCGCCTGTCTGTAAAAATCAGACAAAATCAAAATTCCGCGGCAAGGATGGAAAATTCGATTTCTTTCGTATTTTATTGTTAGATAGGTTAGGGTATAACTAAAATCACTGGATACTTTTTTTGGCAAAATATCCTTTTATTTCAAAGAAAAGTGCAAATAACGAACTTCCGTTAAAATCGCCATTTGAAGCAGTAAATTATGACATCAATTTGAGGCGTTCGCGTGCAAAAACAAATCCCTCTGTCGTCTTTTAAACACTCAATTTCACTTTTGCAATCTCTCAAGAGCTTCAAAACTGATTTTGGTAGAAACTGCGTTGTTCTTTGTGTTTGAAATAATTTAATTTTGAAAGTATACATTTCTCATCAGGAAAAGTACTTCGTGAATTAAATTATTTTTCACCATGTGCTAAACCTTCAAATCGATTCAGCTTCTGGCTGTTGAATTAAGAAAAAATGTTCTCAGGATTCCTGCAAAAATTTCTTTGGGCAAATGATTGAGAGCGACGCGAGAGCTTTTCAAAGTTCGTTAAAATGCAGGTTGTTTGACCCTTTTTGGCAACATTCCATTCGCGAGTCACGCACATATTTTAATGTGTTTCGACCCACATGAGATCGAAAACGTCAAACAGAAAAACACTTCGAAATGCTCTTACCTCATTTGCTGTAGAGGACAGGTCCAGAGACCATTTCCGAGTGATTCTCTTGCCGTTCGACGTATTTTGGTCCTGTTGATGCCATCCAATGAACACCGCCAACTGGGTCAGTGTATTGTAAACGGTCGAACAGCTCAACAACAACCTTTCTTCCAAAACGTTCGACATCTTTCTACACTGTGACATCTTACTCGACGGGTCAGTTGCTGGTCAGTGTTGCTTAGTTGGCAATACACAAAAAGGTTTTTATCACCACATGTCGCCACTAACGTGGCCGGAGTTCTATCTAGAGCCGCGTCACGCAATGCAAATCATCGGAATGGACATTTTACTAGAGGGTAGGGGAAGGCCAAAATCTGCTCTGATTCTTTTTAAACGGCTCAGGGTTCGAGAAATGGGAGGAACTAGTAATGGACCAAAAATACGAAACAAAATTAGTGCTACATTTAGGCACCTCAACCTCCCGTGCCAGAATGCAGAAAAAGTAGTCACCCCTCGGCGTGAGTTGTAGGCATGCAAATAACAATGTTCGAACACGAAAATTAGCTAAAAAGGGTACGTGTACTAGCTTAAGTTAAAAACCTATTCAAAACGTCGGGTCCAGAACATTAAAATCGTTTTTATCAGGGAAATTGCGATGTGACTAACTAGTTTGTACTTATTGTTTTGGCTTAGAGGGGGGACCTCGGACTTTTTTTTTTTCACAAATTGCTTCGTTACACAGAAGACGGTTGTTGTTGGTTCCATTTTCTTGTTGTCGGAGTTTGTGGTTATAACACCAGACGAATCAAAAGCTTGAAAACAATTGTTCCCTTACTTTCATGCACCAAGAATACCTAGGCCCGTAGAAAGGGGAGGGGGGGGGATCGAGTCCCCACAACATTTGGAAGTTGAAAAAACATTACAATAAATGAGGCAAAAAATATATAATTAAAACGAATTAATATGTAACGAATAGTCTTAAATGCTGATGCTAAAAGTTCCTTTTATTATTTTACAACCTTTAACAGGGTTTGACATCTGTTGAGTCACTAGCCACCGGGCAAGTGGGCTTCAAAAATCTACTTGCCCACCGCACATTTCAGTCGCCCAAGTTCCTTACCAATGTCTTTCTTCACCCATATCACCTTGACCCTGGCAGTATAGCTTTACTGTGAAGGACCTTAATGCCTTTAATAGCTAAGCGACTGCTGTGTATTTGCTGCAAGCTTTAAGCTCATCATGTTGTTTTAAAACAAGCTAGTCTAAGGAACAAAACTATTTTTATCTCACCAATCGAGTGATAAAAGTTACGTTAACGTTTACAAGAGTTAGGTAAAACAGGTCCGAAGTTCGTAGCTTGGCTGTCGAAATGTTTCAATTTTAACAAACCTTGTAACTTTAAGGGTACTTTTTTAAAACTGATGCTATAAATCTGGTGGATGTTGCCAACAACAGGAAGCAGCTTTTTGGCAAATTGTCAACGAAGGATGTCCCCAAAAAGGTGTCGTTTTTGACGAAATCGACTAACAGCGGCATTGTGAACAGAGTTAGTATCCATGAGCACGAGTGTGTATTTTGAAGGGGGAGGGGAAGGCTTTGACTAGGCCAATTTGCTCGCAGCATTTATTTCAGCCTTGGTGCGGCCCTGATGCCACCAAAAGAGGTGCTAAACTACTGGATACCACAAGTTACAAGTCCGTTTTTACAACGAACGCTTGGATACAATGACGATATGTCCCAGCCATCGTGCAAAACTTGGAATAGTGTCTAGCAGAAGCTGCGGCACTAGGGGCCGGGTCACGGTAAGGAAAAGGAGAGTGGCCAAAAAGTGAAAGAGGACTGGGGAAAAAGGGATCTGAAATTATCTTACGCGGGACTGGTTCGCTTGTAAAAGTTGGATCAGGTGAGTTTTATATTCGCTTGTGGACTATCCGAATATTAGCCAGGTTATCGATGGAAGCCTCACTCTTCTCTTCGTCCTCATTAAGGTGTATCTAGAACGTGAAAGAGGTAACAGACGTTTAAGGGCAAGATGCTTGACGTATTTCTGTTATGATATCCTCATATCCATTATGATAAGTATGCTGGCTGCTGTGAGAGATCTCGCTCACTGGGAACCTGTCTCAGTAAGATTCGTAAAACTAAATTCAGGAAAAGAACCTCATTTTTTGTTACCATGGTTACGTACCATATTTCACAGTCTTCAAACAGCACTGGCGTGCTGTTAGAAGCCCCACTCATTAGTCAGGACACACTAATGTAGACTAAATCAAACAGCTGAAAAGAAAGCACAGTTAAACACTTCGATTGCACCCATTTGTTATGAAGAGAGAACCCTTCCTGTCCAAAACTCCATCCAACCCTTTAACAGCGAGCTGACTTTCACTCGTGATATAACTGTGCCTTGTACCGGTCTTGTGCCAGCTAAGAACCAGCAGACTGGCACCAATGATCATAGGTAGAATACCCGCTCGTCAATTAACAAAAGGGAGCCCCTTGTAGTTATAGGTTTTCCCCGTATTAAAGTTGGGTCTAGTTAATAATAGCGCCACTTCTGTTGCACCACTCACCTGTATCCATGTCTGTAAGCTTGTACAACGGTTGGAATTGCGTTTCGGACTACTAGGCTAGGGTAGCAAATACAATTTTTAATGGTTGTAACAACACTGGTAATAAGTAAGAAAGACACAAAACGCCATTAAAACCACGAATAATCCCTGCAATTAACCTGTATGTTATTTTACTTCACCTCAAAGGTTTTGCCCTTCCCCTACCCCCTAAAATGCCTTTGATACGCATTGCGTGATAAACCAAATACGCACGCGGCGCCATTCACGTTTGGTCCTAATTTAGCAGTCAAATCTGATAATGCTTTTGTGCACTGAAAACTGAGCAACACTCGTATTAAATCAACTGAACCGTTGAGTAAGATGTCACAGTGTAGAAAGATGTCGAACGTTTTGGAAGAAAGGTTGTTGTTGAGCTGTTCGACCGTTTACAATACACTGACCCAGTTGGCGGTGTTCATTGGATGGCATCAACAGGACCAAAATACGTCGAACGGCAAGAGAATCACTCGGAAATGGCCTCTGGACCTGTCCTCTACAGCAAATGAGGTAAGAGCATTTCGAAGTGTTTTTCTGTTTGACGTTTTCGATCTCATGTGGGTCGAAACACATTAAAATATGTGCGTGACTCGCGAATGGAATGTTGCCAAAAAGGGTCAAACAACCTGCATTTTAACGAACTTTGAAAAGCTCTCGCATCGCTCTCAATCATTTGCCCAAAGAAATTTTTGCAGGAATCCTGAGAACATTTTTTCTTAATTCAACAGCCAGAAGCTGAATCGATTTGAAGGTTTAGCACATGGTGAAAAATAATTTAATTCACGAAGTACTTTTCCTGATGAGAAATGTATACTTTCAAAATTAAATTATTTCAAACACAAAGAACAACGCAGTTTCTACCAAAATCAGTTTTGAAGCTCTTGAGAGATTGCAAAAGTGAAATTGAGTGTTTAAAAGACGACAGAGGGATTTGTTTTTGCACGCGAACGCCTCAAATTGATGTCATAATTTACTGCTTCAAATGGCGATTTTAACGGAAGTTCGTTATTTGCACTTTTCTTTGAAATAAAAGGATATTTGCCAAAAAAAGTATCCAGTGATTTTAGTTATACCCTAACCTATCTAACATTAAAATATGAAAGAAATCGAATTTTTCACCCTTGCCGCGTTATGTTTGATTTTTACAGACAAGCGCTCTTAAGTCGTCTAGACGTATTTAACGTCTCAGAAGTTAATGTCGTCTGGTATGAAAACGGGCCGTATTTAAGTAGACGACCAAATAGAAAAAAAAACCAAGGTTTCCTGAGAAAAAACAGAGTTCTATTCTTGTAAGTCGCTAGACACGACTAAACTCGGCGGCAGATCGCAAAACAACAAATCCACCTACATGTAAACATGGCGAAGACTTCGCTTGCTTCGCACCTTGTTCTCGACGTGTTCGATAAATAAAAGACGTGGTGACGTAAATGTTTTTAAAAAGGCAAAATCAGTCAAGGAAGCGGTTTTTGGAAGAAGCACTTGGCTTGTGTGTCGTAGCCAACAAGAGAGAAAGAAGAAAAGAAGTGGAGATGAACAGTGGGATTCTTTGTCTGAGACGTTAATGTCGTTTCTTGCTTACCAGAATTGCATTCTTCCGATTCAGCCGTCTTCGTGAAAGGAAAACGCGGGAATGATTGACTACTTGACCGTTTTCGCGGGAAAATGGGCAAACTGAAGGAAGCTTGTCACATGGGCAGTTCCATTTGTTTCGTAATTTCTTTAAAATGATTTTCCGTTGTAAACCGACAGATACTTTTTCGTCCAAACAGAATCTACAATCTGGGACAAAACTGTTGAGACACTTCGGAATGAATGAGAACTTAGGCTGCGAAAATCACTTACCGCAACAAATCTTCCCCCCTCTCCCCCTTATCAATGTTGCTTTGCCACCAAAAACCCCCTGAGGATTGCTCAGTCCCTCCAAACAACATTGATGGAGGGGAGGGGGGGAGGAAAGGTATTTCTGCGATCTTGTCGGTGTTTCCATACAGAGAAATGGAGAAATACGCTCGCTAATTGCGTTTGTCTCAACTAGTTTTGTCCAAGATTGTGTAAAGAGGGTTTCCGCGATTGTACAGGATGTGCGCGACTTCCAGAAGTCCTCAATCATTTTCTATGTGGATTCACCAAGGCCGATTTTTTAAAACCCTTTTTGGTAAAATAAATATTGACATAAAAATTTTACGGCCAAAAATAAACATGCATGATATGGTTCTTGTATACAGATAGGCTAGCTAACCTTACAGCAGAGCTCCCATGAAAAAGCTGGTGTTCGTTTCTCAAGAAAACCGAAAACTCGTCGGACCCAAACATTTTGCGGGGCTATTTTCGGGCGCGATGTTCTTTGGAAAGTGTTTGCACTGAGCGCCGCAAATTTTGGCAAATTTTTCCCCCGAATTGCCCCAGAATAATCCGAACTCGAAAGTCACACTACTGTTGTTATTAATTTTCTCGAGTTTCAAACTGTCCGCATGAAATATCATATGTTTCAGTATCCTGTCACTTAACTGTCAAGGTTTGTCAAATTATCTCAGACTTATTGGCCGTTTGCTTGCATGAACTGGAAACGTTGCTTATCTACAGCAGCTAAATATAACTCACTCTAAACTAAACGGGTTGTTGTTTTGGGTTTTCATCGTGTTCGGATCTTGACAAATAACACGAAATGCCACTAAATCGGAATCAGTAGCTCTGAAGCGAACTGACCTGTAATCGAAAGCTGAAATTTCTCGTCAAGTTTTCGATTTCTTCTTTCTCATTCGGCTAGATCGCTCAGCGGAGTTATCAAAATCGGCCACTCGTCTACTTCAGCAGGTCAACCGGGTTTTCATTCCATCGGTTGCTGCAGTTTATAACAGCTATCGTCGCCGCTATCGTCATTTTTCCAGACGGAGAGGAGGTAGGTTTTCTTTAAATATTTCATAAACTATCGGCCGGGACAGTTAAATGCCGTTTTTGTTTTTCTTTCAAAGAAGTTGCTTCACATTTTGTTTACTGTTTTGACTCTTTCTAATCTCTTATAAGAACAAACTACAGATGGAAAGATTTTTCATCAGATGTAAGCCTTAGATACGTTTCCTTTTCCTCTAAAAGATAATGCCACACATGGAAATGACAACATGTATCTAAAAAATAGGAGTGATTACTTTATCTCACTGCAAAAGATCGGTAACACAATACTGCTTGTAAGCGTCTAAATCTGTCGGTTTTCGCGTTAGGTGAGACACCGTTTAAATCTAAACAAGTAGTTTGCTTCAACTTTGTCCTCTAGACAGTGTCTTTTTACGACTTTCCGCGTTTTAAAACACTGTTTTAAAAGCATTCTCAAAGAGAGAGTGGAAGGTCGTGCCATCATAAAACTTCGTACTTTTCGACTCCTGAATTGTTCTGCGTCTTTATCCTGATCACGCTAAACACTCATAAATTGGAGTGCATTTATGGTTTGTATAGATTCTTCTCAACGTATTGGCCCCTAAAATACAGTACATTTTAGTTGTGCAGTTATTGACTCGTTATTCGCCAAAACTAATGAAAAACGACAATGGAAAAAATAAAGGCCAAAACAGAATGTGGACCGCTGAGGAAACAGTGAAGGTGACCTATTTTAATTTTCCAAAAGAAGACTTCAGCACAACTTTCACCGGCAGCTCTTCTTGCAACATTCTTTCGAAAGCTAATTGAGTTCAAGGAGAGTACTCGTGAAACTACAGTTGCTACAATAATGCCATTTTAACTTGCTGCCGGTAGCGACTCGACAGGTTTGTCAATGTAAAAACGAATTTCTTACTGATTCGCATGCATCCTGCTGGTTGTTAAGTTCTGTCAACCATCAAACAACTTTGCTAAAATAAATAGCATTGCTACGGCATCTGGCAGTTTACCGGCAAAAATTACCCAAAAAAGGTTTTCGGAAGCTTCCAAGCACATGTAAATTATGGAGGCAAAATGGCAAAGTTTTTCGTCTGCGAAGTATTATTCGGCAAAGAGTTTTAACTCACAATCAGTTGTTGTATTATTTTTTCCAAAAGTTTAAATAATTACTCGGGAGCAATTCCATTCGATCATTCACTTTAACATCCAGAGCGACTTTCAGTAAAAACCAAGCAATATCTCAATTTCGCGGCAGTAGTTGAAAAATCGATTTCTTTCGTATTTTGCATATAATTAGGTACTGGTAAAGCTAGAAACCTGATGTGGTTCGTTTTCGCCAGAAGTGCTTTGTTTTCGAAAAAAAAGAGGAAACCGATTCTCAGGTTTGGGAGGTCAAAAGCATAGGAAAATAATCTTCAAAATCAGTGCTATAAACTTGCATCGCGCTGGTAAACCGTAAAGCGCGGAAAAAAGATAGCCACTTCTTATTAACAGAACAAGTCTTTTTCGTTAACTAGACAGTCGTGAAACAGCAGTAGCGAACTGTACTGAACACAAACAATTCCAAACTAAAAGGCAGGTTTTGATGATCACGTAGAAACTGATTTGGAACCTAACTTCTGTGAAATAATTTAACATGTGCCATAATTCTAAATTGTCTCAATCCTCATTCAATAGACAGCACAAACATTGAAATAAACCATACCTTGAAACTGGCTTGGGCTATCCATGCTATTTTGTTTGCGTCCACTTCTAACTCAGCAAAGGTTTAACAAATGGGGCTTAGTGAAGTTGAATTTGTCAGTACACAAGAACACGGGAAAATTTGTTTCTTTAACCAAACGGGCTCGCTCTACTTCATTCTTGTTAATTTCCAGCTTTAACATTCTTTTGCGTTCCAAAAAGAGGGGGGGAAAAAGCCCGAAATGGGCGATTTTCACGTTTCCAAACCTCTGTTCCTTCGTGTGCAAATTTTCTTTGTACATTTGTTTGCATTGCGTTACCAAATACCGTGACTAAATTGTTTAACCAAATTTGGGTATATGATGTCACAGGTGTAGCATATTAGATGTCACGTTTTCTAGTGGTTTGCACAGGGAGCTCACAACCATAACACCAGTATCGTTCAACTTTTTCTTTTTCCTCTACATTTTTTTGAGATCAACCAAACATGTTAGTTTGAAGCCATCATCAAGCATCAAGCAACGACCAAGAAAAGAGAGGTTGTGTCGCTTAACACGGAAATTTTGGTGTATTTCGGTATGCGGCAAAGTTGAACTTCATTAAGCCCCATTCGTTAAAATTCGCTGTGTTCCATGTCTTCTCATTGACAGCAGCATGGATAACCCAAGCCAGTTTCAAGGTATAGTTTAGTTCAATGTTTCTACTGTCTATTGAACGAGGATTGAGACCATTTGGAGTTATGGCACATGTTAAATTATTTCACAGAAGGTAGGTTATAAATCAGTTTTTACGTGAACATCAGAACCTGCCTTTCAGTTTGGAATTGTTTGTGTTCAGTACATTTCGCTACTGCTGTTTCACAACTGTCTAGTTAATGAAAAAGACTTGTTCTGTTAATAAGAAGTGGCTATCTTTTTTTCCGCGCTTTAGTTTACCAGCGCGATGCAAGTTTATAGTACTGATTTTGAAGATTAATTCCTGTGATTTTGACCTCCCAAACCCGAGAATCGATTTCCTCGTTTTTTTCGAAAATAAAGCGCTTCTGCGGAAAACGAACCACATTAGGTTTCTAGTTTTACCACTATCCTTTTATGTGCAAAATATGAAAGAAATCGATTTTTCAACTTCTGCCACCGAATGCTTGATGTTTACTGAAAGTCGCTCTTAAGAATATCATTTTCAACGTAG